>VZTE01001934.1:669971-729750 GCA_013397775.1 Eulacestoma nigropectus
CTGCTTTTTCTTCCCCCCCCCCCCCCCCCCAAACGCAGAAAAACTTCACTGGCCTAAAACAGAGCTTTCTAGGAAATCGCTCCTGAGTCTGGAAGTACATAAGCTGAACATTAATAATGAAAACAGCCTCCAGCATCCACCTTCTGGGATCCTTAAGGACATTTTCACAACAGGAACCAGTAGCTACAACGTCCTTCTGCAGAGCAAAGAGGAGAAAAAACACCACACGCAAAAGCAGTCATCCGCCCACCACAAGAAACACAGGAAAACCCCCAAGTGTTCCTCCTCCTCGCGGGGCAGCGAGCACCGCAAGCTGAAGGTGCCGCTGCCCTTGCTGGGCGGCGGGTGGTGCTGCCCGGGCCGGCAGCCGCCCGGCCTCCTCACGGGCCCCGTGCCCACCAGCGGGAGGTTCGCCGGCAGCGCCTCGGCCGCGGGGAGCGCCGCGGGACTGCCACCGCGGCCCAGAAGTAGAGCTAAGAGGCATTCTAATCTGGCAAAGCCGAAGCAGTCCCAGTCCTCGAAAAGCCACGGGAAGGAAGGCGATGCCTCTGGCCAAAAACTCTGTTTGCTGACTGCAATCAAGCCCTCCAATGTGGAGAAAGAGAAGGTTAAATTTTTCAACTCAGATTTCACATACAATCCTCAGTTTGAGTACGAAAACCCTGCTCTGCCAAATGTGTTAGCTAAGCACAGCCATGCATCTGACAGATTTCTTAAGCAGGTATAGTTACTTTTTTTCCCTCCTTTTCTACTGATTATTTCTTCCTACACCTGCGTGGTATTTGGCTTTGTTTGTAGCAAGTAATTTCTCCTTGTTCTCCCCTGCTGTTTGATAAATGCATCAAAGATGAGAATGCACTAGTAGAACTGAAATAAAATCTTTTGTATTAAAAAAAATTAAAGCCTTCCTAAAATTTACAGGATTTCGAAGGATAAAGGCATAGTTCCTTCTAAATGGGTTTACATGAAACATAATTTAAAGCAAGAAAGTTTTTTAGGCAATGAAGCAGAGTCCAGTACAGGAAAAATACAGTGCCTAAACAGGCAGAGGAATAGGGCAGCATAGAAATCCTGCCAATCCTCTTGGTGACACAGGGATTGGGAGGGGATAGCAATTATTTGAGGTCATCGTTATTGGATAAGCATATGTTGATGTTCCTTGTTTTAATCAACTTTGAAAGGGTATTTGCATATACACTAGACTCAATCAAGCAAAGGCCAAATTCCATTCCAGAGAGAGGGAAATTTTAAGAAGACAGTTTTGGTTTTTCGTAACATGCAGCCACACTGGTAACGTAGCTACAGACATTGCCATTCTGTGTATCTGCCTTGGCTTCCTACCTGAGTTACAAAAAACCCTCAACAGTGACAAAAGCCTTGCTTTCAACTTTGACCTAAGTGACAAAACCCAGTGCTTATCCATACAGTAGCAGAAGCAGTATTCTTCCCACTTTTGCTATTTTTAAATGGTTTAGAGGATTTTTTATTTTAAAATGGTTTAGATCTTATTTAAGTCTGACAAGCTTTTCTAAACAGAGACTTATGTTTTCAAGAGATACCTAACTCAGAAAGACATCCTGCCATTCCATGAGTTTCACTTCTTTGTGATATGAATATTTCACTCAGAACTAAAATTCCTGGTGGAAAAGATACATGAATTAAAAGGACCAGGGATTCTAAGAACTGATCCCCAACTTGTGAAGAGACTGACTTTCTTTTTTTCTTTTTCTAAATCCAAGAATGCACAAAAGTGTTATTACCCATTACATCATTGTATTGATACTCTCCATTTTCACATTGGAAATATCTGTGTATTGTAACAACTCCGTTTCTGGGTTTTCATTAAAAATTTATTTTCTTTATGAGAAAAGAGAACAGCTGTTCTATTCTTAAAATCTTCTTTCATGCTTCTAAACAAAGAACTAAATTGTAATGACACCAAATAAAACTGCTCCTTGACTAGAGTTTTTTCATAGGTTTTCCTTTGATTTTTTTTTTTTTAGCAATATTAGCAACATAGATGACAGCAAATCAACAAGTACTGATTTGACAAACCGAATTTAATACAAATTATCCCTTTCAGTGTGGGCTAGCAGAGCCTTAAAAGTCCTTTTATGCATGATGATTTTCTGGAGCAAGGCTGTCTTTGGTTTACCCTTCTTTTAACAAAAACCCCTAAGCCTAAATACTGAATATTTTAATAATCAATGGTTCCTCAATATTATCCTGATTTGAACTCTACCTTTTTCCCTATCCATAAAAGTATGTGAAAATAAATGCTTTGTAACAACTTTATAAAAGGCAGTAAAAGATTTAATATTCAATGAAGTATGATATTTCTGACAATTAATAAGGAAGATGTAAATTGTTTCACAAGACTTAATTTGAGTCACTAGAAAAGCATGTATTCAAAGTTCAGCTCCTAAAAATAACAAACAAAAATACCTTGCACTTAAAAACGTCCAAACCAGCAGCTTTAACACAGCTCCAAGCCCAGCAGGTGTCACTCTCTCTCTTTTATCTACAACTAGCTTTAGAAATTTTCATCTCCACGCAAATTTGAATTTAATTTCATGCAAATTTACTATCCAGAAAAAGCAGCATTAATCAAAATTTTAATCAGCAAGTATTGTAGGAGCACTTGCTTTTTCTTCATTTCTATTTTTTTTTTCCCACGCAGATTTTACTTGTCAGAAGAAACACGTAGGTATCTCACAGGAAGTTCAGTTCAGAAAGGATGACTTCAGTTGCAAAAAAAGTAGTCACAATATCAAGAGCTGGGTCTGCAGTAAAAAAACACAACTGTGCGTAGTCATCCTTTTTGCTACAAGAAGGATCAATTCAGTTTTGTTGGGGTTTTTTTGAAACATTCTTGGCTTCTGTTTATTGCTCCATTTATTTTAGAAAGCCTTGGTATCTGTGAACAGAATTATTCCTATTTTTTTCTACAAAAGGTGCTCATGGCAACTGACGCTTGTTCTTTCATGAGTAAAAAGCTGTAAACCCAGCTCTTAGTGACTGAACCCACCATTTTTACAGGGGGCTTTTACGACACTTAAATGAAATGAGCTCAAAACCTGACATTTCAGAATTTTAGAGAATTTTTCAGTCATGTCAAAAATATTTTTATCCACAGCTGTGCATAGTCTGCTAGGACATTAAAACAGATTGTGTTTGCTTATTACCCTTTCTGCATTTGTGCATGCGTATGAAATTGGTTAATACAGCATTACTGAAGTATGTCTGGAAGACAAATTGCACTCTGCCCCATTTATTTATTTTTTTAAAGGCAAAGAGCACTGAGGATCTGCAAACCATTAACCCAGCAGTGCTGCAGTGGGGAACACAGAGGCTTGTGAGCACCCACTTTACCCCATGCCTCTACTTAAATCGAAGCTTTTAAACCTTGGGCACAGCCCAACACTTTCATTGATTGACTTTTCATAGACATAGAGAAAACATTTTTGAGTTATTCATACATTTGAAAAATGCTAATTTTAGTGTCTTTCTTCTCGTACTTTATTCTGTTTGTTTCTTTCTTTCTACCTTATGATATTTTCTTCATAATAAGGTTTTTCATAAGTCACACAATATGTGCCTTTAGGCAAGTAAACTTGAGAACAAAAAATAGCATGCAGATTTGCACTCTTCACATTGATTAATGTATCTGATATTACAGAAGTTAATTCTTTTATCACTGTGTTTCAAGGTCACTGCAGCAACTGTGTGCTCTAAAAGTTTTCTGGCTCAAACTACTTGTCCTTCACTGTGAAGTTTCTTAACACTCAAAATGTTTGTTATTTTTGCTCAGATGCTAGAGGTGGCAGTACTTGCTTAGAAGTAATTGTTCCCAGTGCTGGCAGACCAGATGAACTTAACAGTTGCAATTTGCTGAACCAAAATCAGCAAGTTGCAATTTTAGGTAACCTGTTTCTTTGAATTGTACAAGGCAGCAAGAATTCTATTTCTAGATATGTTAAAAAAACCAACAAAAAACCCCCAACCATTTTGTTGAATGAGTGATCCCCCCATGAAAGACTTACACATCCTCTTCCCTTGTACTCATAAGAGTATAGCAGTTTTAACTTAATAAATAAACCAGTTATGCCACATTGCAAGTGTTTGTGTGACACCTTTTAAGGCAATAATACAAGTAGCCTACAATTAGGAAATTTATCAGATGTTGGGAAGAAATTTAGGTGGAGCTGGAAGCTAAACATGGCATTCAACACTGAGTAATCCCTTGCTATGTCCAAGTGATGTCACAGTTTAGGCATGTGGAAGATTCAAGAACATGACACTGTCTGTAAAAAGCACTTAATTGTAAACCACTTTGTTCTCCATGAGTAAAAAATTCCCTTCTTAACTAAAATTTATAGATAAGGTGTGCTAATACATAACACAAAGCATATCAGGCCATCCAAGTGGCTTAAGTTCTCAGGGTCTGACCCAAACTTCTCTCTTCCTCTAGAAGAGACTATAGATCACTTCTTGTGATACCATAGTAGGAAGATAGGTTTATTTCAGAACACAGTCTCATACCAAAACCCAGTGAGTATTAACTTTTAATTCTTTACAAAGTAATTTGAAAATTTTTAATTAAAAATATTTCTACCAGCTCTAAATTATTTTAAAGCAATCTTTATACCACCAAGAACAAGCATGCAAAAGAAAAGCCCCCACAAACACTGAATAAAACTCAAAATACTACAGCCTGAGTGGACTAGCCTCAAAAATCTGCACTTACCTTCCTCCCTTCATTCCTCTTGACCCAAACAGCCACCATTTTATGGCTGTTCATTAAACTAACAAGCTCAATCTTGTACTTCTTAGTGTTACCTAATGATGCACATTGGAAGCTTTTTTCCAGAAAAGAGAAGAAGAAGCAATGGTGTGTATCTACCTTGTCTGTCTTACGAATCTCAGCAGAGACTGAAACCCTTTTGCAGCAGAGCTGCTTCTGAATGTATGAGCTGACTGAAATAGGGGGCTGACTCCTAGATCACTGAGCCCCTTCTCTGACTTGCTTGCCTGACATTACTCTTGAGAAGTCTTATCAGTGCATATTTCTACAATAACTCTCAAGTAACTGAGGTATGTTGCTGAACATGGGTGGCTTGGAATTCAGAGACCTGCTCAGCTGTAAATAATTTGTTTTAAAAAGACAATACCACCATAACCTAAACCAGTCAATTAAATAGGCTTGCCTTGTTCTTGTTAGCACTTCTGTGTTATTGCTTTCTTGAGCATCAGTAGAGTTTGCTGTGCAAGAGGGCTTGTCTTGGGATTGCTACTTCTTTTGGCACTCTTTGGTAGTGATCAGAGGGATAGGTAGACCTTTTAGGTAAGATTGAAAAGAACAGGAATTATTACTCCTAACCACTAACCTGGTACAGCCACATAGTTCTTCTTTTCTTCCATTTTTTTACCTGTTGCTGAAGAGTTTACAGTTTAGCCTAGGAACTGCAGCAGTACCAGTGTTCTGCTGGGCCGGAGGCTGGAAAATAAGCTCCCAGTTGGATGCTGCAGTAGGCAGCAGCTGTCGTGCTGGTCTGGATTTTCCCCTTTCCCAGCAAATTCTTGCAACACCTGACTGAGTCATTTCACCTTGGAGACAGGTGCAGAACCCCAAATTAAGGGCTTGGTGTTGTAGTCAGTGCCTGGAAACCAAACATTTCCCAAACCTTTTTACCCCAGGGACCACCCCCAACTGGGGTGGTTGTTGCAAGAAGTGTCAAAACCAGGAACATCTCTGGGGATGGGGCTCCTCTCAGTGCCAGGGCCATCTGCCACTCCCCAGAGATTTGTGTGTGATGGCTCTCCCTGTTGTTTCAGTGCTTCCAGAGCCACACCTGCCCGCTTGGAAAGAATTTTCGGGACTTTTTTCTGTTTCACTTGAAACAGAGTCAAGAGAGAAGGTGATAGGGGTGAGCACCCTTCTTAGTAATTTCTGCATATCTGTTCAGCAATGAGGAGGCTTAAGCTTAATGACTTTCTCAGTATGCAGGAGTTCAAACTTGCAACACCTATTTGGATGTGGCTGGAATGCCAGGATATGGGTTATTTAGTGTGGCACATATAGAAGTTTCCCCTTGAAGCTGTGAACTCTATCAGGTTGAGGTAGGAGAGGCCAGAGTGGGTCTATGCTTCTTCAGGAGGACCTATGTCTGAAAACCTGCTATTTGTATTGTGCTGTTGGTTCAAGTGTCTCACAGCATTTTAGGGCAATCTTGAGCAGCCCAGAAAGGTGCCTACAGGCAGGCAGGAAGAGCTAGAACTTGCGTCTCCTGACTCCCAAACTCATGCTGCCTCCCATAGCATGGAGGTCTCGGCTCCAGGGAGTTTGCTGTTACAGACAGCCAGGCAGGAGGTTTGATGTGTGTTCAGTGCTCGTTTTCTCACTGTTTGTTGTGATGAGGTGGTTTTAGAAAACACCTGCACTCCAGCTAAGATAGGAGAGTCCTCTGGGATTTCATTTCAAATGAACTTAGGCATCCTAGAATTTGAGTGGGTACTTAGTGTTTAGTCTTATAGACTTAATTGAATTTAATATCAACAAGCTGTGAAGACAGATTCTGTGCTAGAAGATTGATTGAGAGATGACTTCTTCCAGAGTGAGCAAATAAAGTTAATTAATTGTTCGTAGAAACCCAGTGTACCAAACAACTAATAGGTAACATAAATATCTTAAGGATCTGGCACCTGGCAAAGGAAAATGAAGAACTGTTATCATGAATTGTTCAGGCTGCTGGCTGAGGATAAACTCCCTGGGAAAGGGGTAGGAATATTTAGGTTGCTTCTTTAACCAAGGATTTTTTATGAGACAGGCAAACGCCTCAGCATGTGAAAAAATTATAAAACAGCCAATGTTTTTAGAAGTTAAAATTCATAGGCAATTAAAACAAAAGGAAAAAATCATTTGGAAAAATATACAAGACAAAGAAATACTGAACATTAGGTGCAATATTTCTTTGGCGTTCAGGTAAGTGATATTTCCCTCATCAAAGAGCTACTAGACTTTAAGAATATGTCCAGCTGTCATTTATGGGTTTCAGTAGCAATTACTCAGGGTTGCTTATTTTCAACTCGAAAAAAAAAAAATTAGAGAAGGATTGTTAGTAGCTGTGAGAGATAAAAAATTAATCAAATTTTTGTGGAAAATTAGTCAATCTGACAGTATCAGAATTACATAGCTGGAGACAAGTGTGTTACCAGCTTCCTGCAGGGATATAAATGTATAATGTAAAAAGAGATTCAGTCTGCAAGATTTTCACCTTTATTGCTAGTGGTATTTTCTTAGCAAGAGCATTAATTTTTTAAGGTAGGATCAGGAGTTTCTGTGATCAAGTCTATGACAAAAAGCTATTCCCTGTAGCTGGACTGTTGCTGGGAAAAAAGTTATTCCATACCACATTTTCTTTTAAGGGTGTGAAATGACACGCTGGAAAGCAGATAACTGGGGATGAGCATTTAACACCCCACCAGTAACATCTCCAATATGCAGAGTTCAGATCATGGTTATGGGCGTTGTGCTAAGCTTTGCACCCACAAGGGACTTCATCTAGCAGCAATAAATAAGAGAATCGTTGATACCATTCTATTTATCTCATGAAATAGGCCTTCATTTTGGGGGGTTATAAAGAAGTACTGTGGTTTAAATGAAAAGTTTAAATGAAAGTTCTGTAAATAAAGTTCCTGCTCTCTCTACTCCTTTCTGACACAGAAGGTACATGGTACAAAGGATTTCATTGTAAGGAGACATTTTGGTAAAAGTATTATCGTTAAAATTATAGTTACACATCTGCTTAATCATGGTTCAGTGTTCCTAAGTTAGAAAATGCCAAGAAATGAAGCAAGATGACAGTAATAGTTGATGTTTTTCAAATTCTTTGGAAAAACATAAAAAGAAACATGCTGTAAACTGCACGTCCTGGAGACCCGTTATGTCTGTTTTACAAGGCAGTTGTACAACATTGCCAAAATTAAAGAGAAAATGGGTATTATTTCACTAGACTGATAATCATCTAATCATCATTATATGTGGGTCTAAGAAGAGTTGATCAGAATCTTTTTTCGGTACTTTGGCATTAATATACATCTGAAGATGGTATAAATTCATTGCAGAGCTTGTCAGCATGTATTAAATGAGTACAGCCTGATAGTGACTGCCAGTGAGTTAAGAAAAGAAGGATTTTAAACTAAGAAAAAAAGAGAGATTGAGAGGGAGAGAAAGAATACACATGCCAGTCTGAAATCGGGATCTTACTGCACTGATACTTGCTATGCTTTTTCATTTTATAGTCTATTAATATTATGAAGCGGACATTGCAGAAATATGGAAGCTATGAAAAATTTGAACAGGCCACCGGAGGCAGCTTGCTGACCAAAAGTCGCATCTGGAATCACGTCAGGAAATACATGGTGAAAGAAGGCTGTCTTGGTGAGGTAAGGCGTGCCCCGCATCAGGGAAGAAACACCTATGTAGACCTTAGACATTACACATGGATGGACCCAAGAGACCATCTGGGAGGCCTTTCCTCCATAAGTACAAGAATTTTCCTTACATCATACTTTTCTCATGGCTAAGCCCAGTCTAATGTTTGAACAATTGAAACGACACAAATTCATTGTGAACGCTTCAGTCATCTCTCTGAGCCTGTTTCCTGATTCATATATGCTTGTTCTTAAATTCGCTTCTTTTGGGAGTACCCAAGAACGACACCCTTCCTTCCCTCCTTTTTTCAGCTACTTGGAGACCAGCACGTTTCCATTTATTCATCAGTTCTGCCATCCGTTCCCCTGTATCAAATTATTTACACCAAAGGAAAGAGTTAAGAAAAGGCCAAGAAAAATAAACAGCAGCCCAAGAGAGTGATTTATAAGAAGTAACACAAATGAAAGTGACATAAGTGAATAAAAATGTCTGAAAGAGGTTGGCTTGTTGAGTTTGTTTGAGTGCTGTTTTTTCCTGGCTTTAACCATCTAATTTTTTAGAGCCCTGTGAAAAAAACTTACTTTCTATATTCAGGATTTAAAAAGACCAGTTTGGTGAAGTTACATGACATTGCTTGGAAAAGTCAGATGAAACTGAATGTATAAAAAAGGGATTAATCCAAATGAAATCACCAGATGACACAGTCAAAGATTTGGATGAGATCACTGGCAGTAAGCAAGAGGAGTCTGGAATCACAAAACAAAAATTAATTTCCCAGAAACTAGGTTTAATTGGTAAACATAATATTATTAGGAGAAACTGCTAAACTCATCACACATTTTTGTGAGACTATGATTTGACACTTGATAACCAGACTTTACCTGTGTTTCTAAGAGTGGGATTAATAAGCTACAGTTTGGAGCAAGCAGAAAAAAATTGTATGTTTGGTTTTTCCTGTGCTTTTATCTCCCTCTTCATTTTTGGCTTGGTTTGACTTCATGGAAGTGGATCCGACATCCTCATCCAGCAACCCATGTCCTTCTTAATGAAATGCTTTATTTTTCTGTGAAAATAGGGTTAATACAGGATAGTCTAAAATATGAAAATACACTCTCCAGCTGAAGAGGTCTTAATAAAGCTAAGTGGCACCTGCCCTTTAAATCCACATGCTTTGGGATTTACCTATTTTTTCTGCCTCTTAAATACAATATGTTATGGGACTGACCGTTTGCTGTTGAACTTGAAGCTGAATGGTGAGTTTTGAATACAGGGAAGTGTTGTATTCATGCCTTTGATCCCTGGGTCCTTTTTTTTGGATACTAAAAAAGTGATCTTTCTTTTAAGTACTCTCCCTTGTACTCTACTGAGCAGTACTGTTTCTGTAGGCTTTACATGAAGAGGGAAAGGTGCTTAGTCTTCAACAAAGAGGTTTCACTTTTCCCTCTCAATCACTTTTTAAAAAAGGTTTTTTGAAGTCAAATAATAAAATATATCAATATGCATTAGTTTCCTTCTCTCCCAGTTTTTGTTTTGATTACCAATTTTCCAAGAGAGAACAGGAAAGCAAGTACTATCTTGCTGTATAGAACAAAACAATACCAGTATTTCAATAATATTTCAAGTCTGCACCATGTAACAGGAAAAAAAGTACCCAGTGCTTCCCCCTCTCATTCAAGTAGCTTTAAAATTGCAACTGAAATGGTTTCAGACAGCTAATTATATAGATGCCTAGTCAATTCATGTGTACTTACCTAGTATTTTTCAGTTCTCAGTAATACTAAGATAATTCAACACAGTTAAAAAACTGGAATTTTCTCTAATTTATTCTGCATGCAATTGCTCCCTGCCCTCTGAGTCTAGTCAGTGTTACCATATTACATTTTTCAGTCTCATGTCAATCTTCACCCTCACCACCCCACTAAAGTCTGAGGTTCTGTCTGTAGCACAGGTGAGTAGGATAAACTCAGCCAGAAGGGTCCCTCAAGTGATTGCTGATCGCAAGACAGAGTTTTGGAGGGCAAGGGACCAAAGAGAAGTGAAATAATGGAAGGGCCAGAGGAAAAAGCAGGAACAGGAGTGAGATGAGAGCTCTTTCAGTTCTACCTGAACTCTCTCCTCTTCAGATTGTGGTCCATCTCACGGAGGACCTGCTGTCGCGAGCCTCCATGACCGTGGTGAACGGCCGCCCCACTCTCACTATCAATGTTTCCACTGCGCGAGAGCACTGGCTGGAGGGGATGCTGAGACACGAAATTGGTATGAGCATGACATCCCTTCTGCAGGCAAAGGGGAGTATTTGCATGCATTCTTACTTATTTCACAGTGGTGGGCCAGGAACTGGATAGATACAGAAAGAGGGAACATCCCTATCCAAAGAACCTGTGCTAGAGGTGTGCTAAAGGGAAGGAGAAACCTTTTTATTACTGCAGCATGCAGTAAAAGGATTCCTAGGGCTCATGTACATTAGCATTTTAGGTCAGATCCAGAGCGAGCTTTTGAAGTAAGCCTACGAGCTAGTCCCACTTGCTGCACTGAGGTTCCCATGGCAAAGGAATCTTGGAGCAGGCAGAGTAGTCCTTTCAGATGATGCTAGCCCAGCAGCTCCGCTCCAGGGCATACCTTCTGTGCTGTCACTGCTCAGGGACATTTTGCTCATGACAGCAATTTTTTTTAGCTACTCTGGAGTTAATTAAAAAAAAAAGGAAACAAAAAGAGTGTGACCATTCAACCTCGGCTCCAGCCATGTCACTTTACAAACCTGCTCCTGTCACGCTGCGCTGCTTGTAAATGTAGGCATGCTTTAGGTATGAAGAATTTACCCAGTGATCCCTAAACTGGTGTAAAATTGCTTTAGTTTTGCATTACACAAGGCTGGCCCAGCCCTGTGGAAAATTTCTAGAAATTTTTCAGTGCATCTGTTTTAATGAAGTACATAAAAAATGGATAAACTTGGCTAGTGCATGAATATCAACCGAAGAATAAGCCTTGCAGTTGCCTAGAACCACTGTTAATCACATTGTAAGGGACACAGCATCTTCCAAGGCTGCAGTAGTGCTGTTTAATCACCTTCAGGAGGCAACATTTCTGCCCCTTTACTTTGATTTTCCTTCCTTCTGTTCCCTACAATGCCTACCCTATGCCAGAGACAATTTAGCTTGTAAGACACTTCTGAAAATTGCTTTCCACAGATTTAGAAAGTGAAGTCCTCCTGATAGTTGCATTCCTTAGGCATTTTCAGGAATTTCACTTGTAGTCAGCAGGTGAATATTTGCATGGTGTATATATCTCTGACAAAATTCTCTGTTGTAGACAAGGCTAAAGTTGTCACTTTCCCCAGTGCCCAGTCCTACCAGCTCAGAGTTCTGAAATGGGTATCTCCTTATATATTTTATAATTTTTTGTTAATCATTGGATGCTACTGTTTTAAGTGCCATGTTCCTTTTTTTTTTCCCTAGGAACGCATTATTTTCGGGGTTTCAACAACAACAGCCAGCCTTGGTGCAACCGGAATGGACGTAGAAAGCACGGGTTAAAGCCAATCAACCCTACAGAAGAGGGGCTAGCGAGCATTCACAGCGTCCTGTTCCGCAAAGACCCTTTTCTTTGGAGAGCTGCCCTGCTCTACTACACAGTGTACCAGGCCAGCCAAATGTCCTTCAGTCAGCTTTTCCAGGACGTGGGGAAATTTGTCAAGGACCCCAGTACTAGGTGGGATTACTGTGTACGGGCCAAGAGAGGATGGACTGACACTTCCCAACCAGGTGAGTTCCCTATTTGTCTTCTCTTTTTTTGTACTTTCAGAACACGCACAGAGCTCCTTAATCATGTCACATAGTAAAACCTTTGCCAAAGGGAGAAATGGGGCTCCACACTTTCTGAAATGGGGTCTCAGGAATTCTGCTATGGAAAACAAGGCTGAAAATGCTCATGAGTGAGACCTTAAAGCTGAATCAGTAAAGGATATTTTTTTTTTTTTTTGGTGGAAGTAGAATGTAAATGCAAAACTTTGAAAAAATTCATACTCACAGTTTGACCTGCTTTCTACAGATGTAATGTTGCCTGTGGTTATTCACAGGCACGATCTTCTATGTTTGGTTTCTTTTTCTGGCTAGTGGGTTTTGCCTTCTAGCTAGTTTTTGGAAAGGTTTTCAAAGGGATATAAATATATAGTTTTTAAAAAGAAAATTGTTCTGCTCATAATGGCTTCTGAGAACATGCCTTGACCAAACACTGATAGAGTGCAATGTATCTCCATTCCTTTCAGGCTGTTTCAATAAGGACCAGGTGTACTTGGATGGCATCCTCCGAATCCTGAGATACAGGGAGTCCATTGATTTCCATCTTCTGACAGCCCTTGGAAAGGTGACTGAACTCATTATTCCCAAGGGTACAGTTTTATCATTTCAGCAAGCCTGCCTGTAACGAGCTGTGAGTCACTGTGCTTTGTTTTACTTTGATCTAGAATTCTCTGCTCTGCACAGCACCTTCAATTACACTGTGCAAGTTACAAGTATTTTGAAGTCCTAAAAATTTCTACCAGCTTGTCCTCATTCTTCATTTATCAGATTAAGATTTATGGTCATATTTCTCAGACTTTCCTCCCTTTATGGGTTACTACCTGACTTGCAGTACAACAGACTGCCTTGGCCAAACAAGACAGGTACTAGATAAGGTGGTGGTCCTAGCAGAAAACAAAATGAACCATTTGACATTAATGCACCCCCCTTCCACTACAAAGAGTATTTCATCTCAAAGTTCTCTCACTGATGGCAGGTGTTTTTCAAAAATGAAGGTTTTTTCCCCCAGAATAATGGTATTTCTACATTCACAGAATATATTTTAGGTCCATTCTGTCATGGCTTGTTTGTTCTCAAAATCATCCTAAGAAGTGCAGAAATTTTGTCACACTTCCTGAACCAAATCCTTGGGTTGCTAAGCTTTCACAGTTCATAAAGCAGGGTTCATACTCACATAAACAGGGAGTCAAATTGACAGTGAGCTTGAATTTAGAGCTGGTTTACCAACATTTTTGCCTACTTAACAATCAATGGGTGATAAAGGGAAGGGGCATATTATGATAGAGGGTTTTGGTCCACATTTAAGTTTTCCCTTTACTGTCAGAAACATCCTTGTGGATAAGCAAGAGCTATTTAGGTAACTGAACCAAGTCAGGAAGCTTTGAAAATAAAATCACACTGTCAAATAAGTCTGCAACTTTTTCTCTGAAGTTTCCTTTTGCTTTAAGCCTGCTTAACTCCACACAGCTTCTGCCTGCTGAACTACTGAACACACACTGTTCCTTTGCTGCTTTATGCCTGTCTCTCTTCAGGGAGTCTGCAGGATTGTCAGGCCACTTGAAAAACATACTAAGTCATTCCTCATAAAATTACAGATTCCACTATAATCCATTTTGCATGGCACCCACATTAAGAGTCTACAAGCAGTTTATTTCTAGTAGTATGATAATTTTTAAGTGCTTGACTTTACAACTTCTAAAATCAAGGGATCTTAAAATGTATTCTGAATGTTTTTGCTTCAGACATCTGCAGTCAAGCTGGAAATTTGTGTATCAGAACAATGCTCTCAGCATCACAGATTAGCTGAGGTCTGCAGAGACCTCTCAACATCATCTAATCCAACTTCCATGCTTAAGCAGTGTCAGCTAGAGCAGTTTGCCCTGGACCATGTCCAGTTGGGCTTTGAATATCTCCACTGATGATGACTCTGCAATCCCTCTGTGTGGCCTGTGCCAGTGTTTTTCCACCCTCACTGTACAAAAGTGTCTTGTGTTCAGATGGAATTTTGTGCATTTTAACTGGAGCCCATTGCCTCTTGCCCTGTCAACGTGTGCTGGTGAGAAGAGCCCCATTCCCGTGCCATGAGGTGCTTATATGCACTGATGAGATTCCCATGAGCTTTCTTTTCTCCAGGCTAAACAGTTCCAGCTCTCTCAGCCTTTCCTCACAGGAGAGATGCTCCAGTGCCTTAATCATCTTAGTGACCCTTCACTGGGCCCGCTCCAATATCTCCATATATTCTCATGAAAGAGAGAAGTATAAAACTTGCACTCGGATCTAGCCTAGTGGTTTATCACCACTTTAAATGGGGGATTTATTTGGTTTTTAGGGTGGAATAGGAGGATCAGGTTGTTCCAAAGGGAGTATTAAGCTTGGCTGGCACATCCTCCAGGTCGTGCCTTCCTGTCGCTTCTGACATTACATACAGCGTAGAAGAGTGTGGTGTGGATACATGCAAGCTGTTCAACATACCCAGAAGTGACTAAGGAAAACACTTGAAACCTGAGAAAAGATGCTTCTTAAAAGGCGCCGTTTTAAAACTTGGCAGGAAAGAATCAAATACGGGAAGCACTGCAAAACATTCATGTGGTGACTGCATGCAAGTAATACTGAAGAGAAACAGAATGCAGATATTGGGTGCACTTCAGTATAGCACAACTACCAGAGTTTTAAAAAGTAATAGCAAGAAAATATCATCTACTACTGTGTTTCCCAAGAAACATAGGAGCACATTACAAAGAGCATAAGTAAGCCTGTTTTAGCCTCAGACTTTTTTATCTAGTGCAATGACTAATTACATGTGGTAAGGAAAACAACCCATTTCCACAATAGGATGAGATTATGTTTTTGATCTCCTCAGGATGTCAACTTTGGTCATTGTTTACCAATTGCAAGGACTGGGGAAATGCATCCCATCCAAACCATATCTCAGATTATAGAGACATGTTTCTTGTTTGCAGCAGTAACAGAAACCTCTGAATGTAAATATGAGGGGGGAAGGTTTCTTTTTCTTTCTTTAGGGAGGGAAAGAAGTAGAATTTAATTGCATGTGGTGCTGTGTCTCCAGACTGAAAGGAGTTGGTGTGCTTTTGTATAGCTCCTCTGTATCCACTTCTAAGTAAGTTAATTAGGTGTAATGCCACACAATTTCAAACAGCAGTAGCTTGGTGACTTGAATAAGCCTCGGAATGGGTGTATGTTTGTTTTCTTAATTGGGTGCATCTTGTCCTTGCAACTAGAAAAGCACACTTGTGTATGCAGATGCAAATTGATTTTCTTTGTGGACTTTGTTCCAATTATCATTGCTGAGATATGCACCTGTCTCTATGGACCAGGTTTAGCAGTCTGGATTACACTGTCCTGTCTTTCCAGAAAGCCCTTCCATGCCCCTTGCACATTGGTGAATCCTTCATGTGTACTTTAATCGCTGCTGAATAGAAACCATCACCTGCCAAGAGGGCAGGCTGCTTCCAGGGAACCCAGACTGTGCAGGGCTCAGGTCTCCTTAGAAGAAACAGGGGGCAAAGAGGTTGGAAGGAGCAGGCTCCACTCAAGCCACCTGGCACAAACCTCCTGTGAAGAAATAGGACGTGCCAGTTAGTAAGCACAGCAAGGCTGGTGGGCTTTGCCAGTGCATATGCTGCTGTCTGCAGGGTGCCCAGAACACACAGCTTGGAGACAAAGCAGCAACCACACAAATTTCATCACACTCGACAGCTGCCCGAGGAGTCCTGCTCTGTGCTTCCATGGCAGCTTGTGCCCAGCCAAAGCATTCATGCTTTCTGGACTATCATTCACAGCACCTTGAGCTACTGCAATTAGAAGTCCTAGCTTTTAGAATCATAGGACTATGAAGATAAAAATATCCATTTTCCTTAGAAAGAAAAGCTATCAGGTCCTGTAATAGCTGGAAAATGAGAGTTCAGCACCCATACCCAGATGGCTCTGATGCCATGAGGCAAATGCAGTCGCCACCTTGCTACTGAATGGGGAAAACAAAAAAACTAAAATTGAGATGCTTAGGTATTGTTCATGCTGTAGTTAGTTACTAGAGGTGCATTTTAATTTAGCTTTGCATAAGAACATTTACTAGTGAAAATGGAACAGCAGAGTTCAGGTCAGCTGGCATCATGCATTTCCCACAGTCTGCTTCCTGTGCCATGTCTATCCTGCACTCCTTTTCCAGTTCCTTAGTCTTTTGCACAGTGTTTTTTCCATTCTCATGTAAATCTTTCTGCCTTGTTGAGAAGACACTCCAGGACTTACATGTGTTCCATCCTTTCTCTCTCTATTCCTGCAGCTGCTGTAGATGATTCTCATTCACATTCCTACAAGTCTGTTTACTGATTGAATCAAAAGCAGAATCAGGAATTATGAAGGCATTTGCTAAAATTACACTTTTTTTGCATTTCACTGAAGCAGACAGTTGCTCATGTTTTCAAAGGGTTCTCCAAGATTTTAAATTCCTCTGCTCTGAAATATTTTCTCATTTACAAGAGAGAATTTATAGCAGCAGCAGAGAAGCAATGGGACTTTACTGCTAAACTGACCCATGTCTTTCCTTACAGATCTCATATGAGGATGTGGATCGCCTGAAAGGATTAGCTGTGATTGAGAACATGAGGGTGCCACACTTTTTGCAAGACCATGCCCGGTACATGGAACACTTGAAAAAGATCATGGAAGTCAACGAGCTGACTGATGAGGAGCTCCAGGATCTCATAAATTAACAGTATTAGACCACCATTCACTTACTGTGCAAAAATGTAGAACTGGACTTCCCAAAGCTTGCAAAAAGGGACTTATGAGGGATGGGAGGGAAGAGTGGCCAGAATATGTGGAATTCAGAAAAAGCCCCGTTATGTCCTTTTGCATTGTGATTGTATACTGATTATTTTTTAAAAGGATTGTGCATTTTTGTAAAATTTGGCTTAGAAATTCCTCTGCAGTGATCTGTCCAATCATCTACTCTGTTTTGTGTGCTTGGTATAGTGCTTGGTGCTGTCTCTTGTAATATATTGCTTTTTCCCACCCAGGTTTAGAGGTGGAGGGAAGGAGACAGAGGAGAAATTCCCACTTAGTCCACTTTTGTTTGCCTTATCTTTGGTCATAGCTGTCACGGTTCATAGCAGTAGAACTGCTATAGATTATGCTGCATTGCTGTCTGCATAACTTTCCCATTTAGTTATCACTGCAATGAAAACAGAAAGTTTAAAAACAGTGCACAGAAGCAGGTCTTTGTGCCACAGGATCGAAGTCCATAACATTACAGAAAGTTTCAGGGGGTTTTTTACGGAGAGAATTAGCATTTAAAAAAAAAGAGAGAAAAGGTAGGTGTTGCTGTTTTGACGACTGTAAGCAGGTAGCAAAGCTTTCCCCTTCATTACCATGAATTACACTGTTCCACATCTTTATGTGTATAGTACATGTTTCAGGAAGCTGAATTCTGGGAAGGGCCTCCCTCCTTTGAGAACAAGCATAGTCTGTCTAGGAAATTCAGCATTGGCAGCGTTTTGGAAGGAGGATCGAGCAAAACTGTGATTTCATGACTTATGGTTCTAAATAAATTCAGGAACACAGGGCCGTGATCCAGCACAGCAGGCAACACTCACTTCTATGTTGGGTGGCCTGAGCCTACAGAGGACAAGGTCCATTTTTGAGCAGTACCCCCACACTAGAGCAAGCTTGAGCTTGCAGAGCTCGTTTCAGAAACAACATGTGACTGGGGGAGAGAAGACAACTCTCAAGTGCCCTATTCCTGTGTTCCAACAGAAGTGCTGCACCACTCTGAAGCAACTTTACCTCTGTTCTAACTGCAGGTGCTATATCCAGGACCAAGGAGAGAAAGCTTCTTACAGCAAGGAGCTTTCTCTAGTCACATGATGAATAACTTAGATGATGCAGGAGGACTTACTACATAAACCACATTTTCTGATTCTGGAATATTATGGAATTGTTGAGGCAAAGTATATAAGTATTCTGACAAAGGGTTTTGTTTTAGTAGACAGCATTTTACAAGGGCTCCTCTGAACTCCTGGGAAGCAGCTGCAGTTGGAGATGCTGGGCAGGAACTAGTGGGAGCCTTGGACAGGGCTTCTGCCCTTGCTTACCCTGCTGCTTTGCCCACTGGTAACAGGCCTGGCATGGGATAAGGTGAGTAGATGGAGCCAAGGTTTCCTCCACACCACATTTGCATGGACCTAAGCCACAGTATCCCCCCTCCCCTTATCCTGTTATTTAATGAAACAAATGGAATGACTCTCCCACCTTGTTTTACACCCAGGACATTACCAGACATTACAGTAAAATCTTGAGAACACATTTTCTGATCCATAGGAAAATCTGTGAGGAAAAGCTGACAGTTGGCTAAGAGGTCTGAAGGTTTATGAATAATCCCATAAAAGCAGCTGCCTTTCAGATACTACTGCAGGTTGTTTGCAGTGGCTAGCTGACTGCTGCGAAAAAGAAAGTGCGTTCAACAAGCATAAATTTACTAAATTTAGTTATTTTCAAGGCAGGGATTGAGAACTGCTTGCAGCAGCCTTAATTTTGTGTTGTCAGTATTGTTCAGGAGCTGAAAGCCTTTCAGCCTCTGTATGCTGCTTTCTCTCCCTTCCTTCAGGCTGTCTAGTCTGATCACTGGTGACTTTGCCTGCCCAGCTTTGTTTTAGAGCTGTGCAGAGCACACACGGTGTTGCAGCAGCCTGACAGGAATCATTTGCAGTCAGTCACGCACACACGTGCTCCAGGTTTTGGCTCCTTTGCCAGAAACAGCAAGAAAGCCACATGTGACTGAAGTTTAGCCAAGGATTACAGTCAAAAGCTGTCTTTGGAGTAAACTGGGCAGAGATCGTTTGAACTACACCATGGAAAAATCTGGCTCACTTTGCTGACCCTGGGGTATGCAAAAAGGACCATCCTTTAAGAAAGGAACAATTTTGAACTGATTTTATTCTGACAGGAGATATCCCTACCTTTCTCCCATGACTTCTACATAAGCAAAGTGGTTTTCCTCCTCCCACAGTAGTAGCATTTTTTAATCTAAATGCACGTCCATAAAGTGTCCTGAAAACCAGGAGGCTGTGCCAGTCACTCTTTTGCCACAAAATGCCATGCCTACAGGCCTGACTCCTTTACCACTCTGTAGCCCTAAACACTACTACAGGCCTTTTTGCTTTACTTGAAGACCTGCATCACCTTTCTTGCAAAGCAGTAGGTGCCATGGAACTTCCATTCTTCATTATTCTAGAAATAGATTTGCCTGGTGCAAAGTTTGGAGTCTGGAAGTGGTCAGTATCAATATGTAGCAATAGGCAAAGCTGTCAGCTTTTGTTTTTGGCATCAGACTTGTCATTCCTCCTTTGTAAAAGTGTTTCAAATTTTGAAGTGTAGCTTTTGTAAATTTTCCTGAATTTTTGTTTTTCACTGTGAAGAGGCTGGTTACTGAGTTGTGATGCTGAAGTTCTGTGATAGATTGTGTGGACAGCAGTGGTGAGCAGCGGTGAGCTCACGTCACTGCACAGTTTCATGGTGTCAGTGCTGTGCTGGCAGCCTTTCCTGGCTGGCTGGCTTGGTTGCTTTGCTGTGTATCTATGTCTTGCTATGTTATTCCTATAAAGAAACCTGGTCAGCATTGGAAAAACCTCACCATTTCACCAGACCAATTTTGAAAGGCATTTTATACAAATTTTACAAATAAAGACAAAATAATGACAGATGAGAGTGGTGAAGTGTTACATTGTGTTGTGTGAGAGCGCTACTCTCTCCAGTGGCCTCGGCTCTACAGCAACTTGGACATCCAATGTTGTGTATGAAAGGAGTGCCCTTCTGACTCTGTTTTGAAAAACATCACTTAGGGTTGGAGTCACGAAGGGTCCGTTGAAGTCTTACACTGGGTGTGGCTCTCCCTGCTCAGTCAGAAGGCCTGGCTGCTCATGAGGAAATTATCCTCCTTTTTTCTACGATATGGTCTGAGGCAGCGTTGGAGCCTTTTTGCTGCGATGCAATTCTCAGCACCATCCATGCAGGAAATGGTAACTCCAAATGTTCCACTTTAACACTTTGATCCACTCCCCAAACCCCCCCTCCCCTGCTGCTTCATTCCAGCACTCCCCTCTCACGTTACAAAATGTGCTTACTTATCTCCAGGGAGTCCCGTCATCTCCTTATGGCTCAGCTCCCTCATGTATAAGTAAGGATAACATTTAAGGGTTGTAGGTTCTTTTTAACAGAAGTATTTTCACAGTTGCTGATTTGCCTTGCAAGACTGCTAAGTATTATCACACCATATTCCCCTTCCTGCTAGAAAGTTCGGGAAACACGGCCTGAAATCTGTTCCCTTCATAGGCTCCCAAATCACCACTGTTCTCCCGTGCCCTGTGCATCCCAGATACCCCTCCTACAGCATCAGCAGAGTGAAACACAACACTCACCCATCACTGAGCCAGTGTATTTCAGTACTGAATAAATCTAACATTTGTCACAGGTGATCTGCAGCTCTGAAAGCTTTTTTGCAGCACTCAAGTGCCAGGCTTGTGAAGCTGGATGCCCTGCCAGCAGTTCCAGAACCAACTTAAGCACCAAGGTTCTCTGAAAGGAGGGAAAGATGGAAATCATTTATGCTGGAAACCAGGATGGAAATCTGGCAACCCATGAGTCAGAGTGGAAGCTGAGTGAGACCTTGTCTAAGCCAAGAGAAAGGCAAAAGGAAACAGCTGGAACAATTCTTCTGTTTGCATTTGTTTGAGGGTTTTTTTTGTTGTTCTTCTTTATTTATTTTGTTGGTTTGTTCAGTTTGATTTTTTTAAGGGAACAGTCATTTAAAAATCTTTTAATTTTCATAATATATTAACACAAAATTAAGTTAGAGGGTTTTTTCAGTATGCAGTTTAAAACGAGTTTTTCTATCTTTAAGATTCAGAAGGGAGAATCTATTTTGGCTTTGCTGAACAATTATGGACTTATCACAGTCTATTTTAGATTAAATCCAGAAAATCTGGATATTGAATTTTAAAACCATTCCTTTGCATTGATTCAATTACAGAAAGATGTCATCAGGATTACCTTTCAAGGTATAGCCATACCCGTCCCATTAAAGTTGTCTAAATTAATTTTTATGCTGCTGCTGAAATATCTTTTATCTTCCCCAAATCATACAGTGCCTCTGAGACACTTTAAACATCTTTTTCCTGAGATGTCTATGGACGTGCAGGGTGAAGTACAGCATTATTTCAGCTTTAGATAGCGAAGAAACTGAGGCTGAAGTTGGAACTGCACTGGCCACAGCGTGAAAAAGGAAAGAGCAGAGGTAGAGACCACACAGATAGGGCTCTCATGAATGAGCAGGGTCACGTTGTACAGACATGGTTCTGAAAGGAAAAAAATCCTGAAAAAAATTCCTAAAAAAATCAGTAACGAGAGAAATGCAGATGGCGGCACAGGAGGGGCTGGCATGAGGCCACGGTACTCCTGCCATCCCACAGGGTCAGAGTGGGGTGGACACCTCCCACAGGGACCTTCTCCACCAGATCTGTGTGATTCCACTGCACGGCTACTCCAATACAGCAGAGCTGGGCTCATGTTCAGGTCTTGTCCCAACAGTGTCCTGAAAATGGCACTTGGAAGGTCTCACATTTATACTTTAGGGCCCAAATTCCATCCTGTGCCACATTCCAAGCAAGAGACCTGTCAGGCTGTTTTCTCCAGCTTACTGGCTTATTTCTGTCTTGTTTGACTTTTGTCCTGGTCTCTAGCACTCATCCATCAGACTGCCTTTTTTTTTTAATCCTAGTGCTTCACATTCCTTTTTGTCTAAGAAATATATTCACTACCATATCATGAAGCTCTGAGCCTAGAAAGTAAATTCACTCCCACCCACTAAAAAATCTGCAGATGATCTATAAGTCAACCTTTTCTTCCTCTCCTCCTGGCAGTATTCTAAAGCTAAGGTCCCCTGTATTTTTTATCTTCCTTTACAGCTTTCAGCCAGGAAACTTTTCCAGGTATGGGCAAGATACATCACCAGACGCACAGGACCATGTGGAGAAGCCTCCAGTGGTGATTCACTCCTGCATCTGTTGCCTCATCTCCATCCCTCCCAATTTCCCAGCCTCTCTAGCCCACACTCCTCCAGCTCCCAGCACCCTTGGTCAGTAAAAGGAACAACAGTCCTACAGTTGAAGGAATCAGGTTAAGTTCCCCTAAAGGAGGGTGTGCAAGAGTACCAAGGTGCCCAGCCAGGCACATATGTGAGTGACCTTCGTGGGAGCCTGCTGAGAACTTCAGGCAATAAGAATGGGGGGACATAAAGTGACCACCCAGCTGCAAGGCAGCCCCTCTTGTCTACAGAGTGACAAGGGAGTAAGGAGGTCTGAAGGAAGAGCTTCCCTGAAGGCCACTGCCTAAAAACTGGTGGGAAAGTGCTCTGAGAGCCTGGTGCTGGTGCCCCTTGTGTTTCCACACAAAGTTTGAGCAATGTTGCAGTTCAGGTCTGTGCACATTCTGGGTTTTTTTTCTTTTTAAATGAGGCCTTTCACACAGATGATAAAGAGACATTTGGACATCCCTCAGGCTGGAAACATCTCTTCATGCAGGGTTATGAGATCGCCAGAAGGATGGGTCATCAAAGGGTCATTCAGCAACATATTTCCTAAGTGTACGTGTAACCTGTAGGTACTTTAGAATAAATCCTTTTAGCTACTTCGATTTTACAAAGGAGCTTTTTTACTTCCAGATATGGAGGTAAAAATTACTTAAGGCTTAAAAACCTAAAAAACAGGTAAGCAGACAAGGGCTCTGTCTGCAATTGTGGTCACCTCCTGCCCTGTGGAATGTGGGATACAACCCAGAACTGCTGAGTGGTGACAGTGAGAGTTGTGCAGTCTGCTGGCATAGCCCTCCAGTCACCCTGAGAGCAGCCAACTCACAGAAACCCGCATCTCTTCTGGGGATGAAAAAGGCTGCTGCAGGCTGTTTCCCACAAGAGCCTTGATTCACAGTCAGTGTGACTCCTCACATGGGGGAGAACTTTGCATTTTGCTTAGGAAAAACAAAGAACATAAGCCTCCTATAAAGTTTTTCCCATCTAGAAGCTCTGTAGAGAAGTGTGAAAGTCAGAGGCCAGGAAATGTCTGCATGCCTTTGCCTTGCTTCCTGCAGCTAAGGAAAAGCTCATAACCTAAACATGGGACATTTCCATCCAATTTCTGAGCACTTAAATTTATGACCTGATGTGCTCCCAGGGAACAGCAGCTGCTGTCTCAGGAGCTCTGCTTCCCATCACATCTGGCTCCTGCCTGTGGCCAGCATGCTCCTTCAAGACACCAGTTTCAAGAACCAAAAAGCAGCTCAATCTCAGAAGGCAGAATTAAAATGTCTAGGAAAACCTTGAAGTCCCCTGGACTGACCCTTTTCTGTCATTTTCTAGGAATGCTGAGCACTGACTCCCATGAGGGCTCACGAGTGCCACGACCAAGGCTGATTAAGTTGTACAGTCAAGCCTCCAGCCCTGCCTGCTGCATCAGGATTTGTCAACCTACTGCTGCCACAACCTGGTTCTTGGAAGTTCATCTCCAGGACAGTTATTTACTTGTGTTTGCTCCTCAGAGGTTTTTACCAACTCTCCAAACTCTCCTACATCATACGTCCTTTTTTTAGATGGCTTGCAACACTGCAGTGCAAGAACACTGCAAAGCCAAGTGACCAAATGGGCATTTGCCAAGGAAGTCCTTTTAAAAAGCCCACGGGACAAAGCAGAGGCTTTTCCATGAAGCAAATGGGTCAGAGCAAATAGGAAAGAGAATAACTTGGCTGAGAATAATTTAAAAGCTTTCACTGTGAGGAGCCAAGAGGCCAAATGCTAGACATGGCCCCCTCAGCCTTGGCAAGCTGGGTGCTGCTTTAAGCTTTTTCCAGAAGATGCTAGAAGGTAGAAACTCAAGCGTGTCCTTCCAGGAGCCACCCCTCCTGCCAGGAGGAGTGAGCTTCCTGCAGAAGCCACCACTGTGAGGTCTCACCAGCCACAGCCACCACAGGGACCACGTGCTGTGCATCAGCTGTCAGCATGTCTCCTGGCCAGGCGAGGTCTGAGGCTGGCACATGTCAGCAGGAGACAAGAGGCAGCGCTTTGTTGTAAGGAAGTGGCCAAGGCTCCATGTGCAGTGGGCAGGGAAAAGCGCCAACAACCTTCACCATGCACAGGTGAGATAAATGGCCTTACAAAAAATTAAACCTGGACCAAATCAGTCTGTAGCCATTGGTGACATTACAACTGAAGCAGAACCCTGCCTCACAAAATCTGGGCTCTTGAGGGGACCCCAAGATGTGTGAGGTGTATCCAGCCTTCTGTAAAAAAGGCTCACTGCTTCTGTACCCCCTCCTTAGTTGCTGCCTTCCTTGGCACTGCTCGGGCACTAAAGCTCCAGCAAGCTGGGCCAGCAGAGCTTCCACTAGCAGCATCTTGAAATAAAATTGCTATTCAGGTTTGCTCCCTTGGGGGCAGCAGGAACACAGCCACCACTTCAGCTTTCGAACAACCATAACATGACAGATGTTCTTGGGAACTCCAAAATCCATCAGACTCACAACCATCTCATCCTCCTACAAGGATGTCACAAAAAGCAAAGAAAGCAAGCTTTTTAAAACCAGTGAGACCACAGTGAGGCACTGCTGATTGCCAACATGAAGTAATCAGGCACATACCTCATACAGATGCTCCATGCAAGGCAAAATTCCACCTGTAGGTATCCAATTCCTCTATCTTCCTCACATCTTATCCCAAGGCATCTTTTTATCCACCAAGTAACCATCTTTCCAAAGCTCTGCATTGGGCTGAGGAACCTCTGGGCTACAGACCAGCCTCATTAACTTTCCCTACAGCTCACACATGGGTTATGAAGGTGGCTCAGCTCATTTCCCACACTGGCAGTCCCTGTAAACACACAACTCATCAGCCAAAGCAAGGGCCCCTGCTGCAGCTGTGAGCACTATCACCTGCACAGGAGGCTGCAGGTGCTTCTCCAGGCTTTGGTGCCTCTGCACTAATTTACACCCGCAGCAAAATAAATGGAATCTGGCCTTTCCAGGTTTTATTTCTAGAGCTATAAAATAATTTCAGCCTCCAAACACATTTATAGCAGGGAAACACTAGCTGGCACAAGAGAGTGAGTGTGTTCTTGGGAATTTTACTGTCTCTCACCTCATAAAATGCTCATTTGAGTAAGGCAATTCTATTGCATCTTCGCCTAGATTTTGCAGTTATCCAGTGAGAGTTTCTTGGGGAATCTGGTGCTGCTCAAATTAAAAGAGGGCAGCAAAATTGTACCCAGTTGAAAAGGACAAAGCTGCAGCAAGGATCCAGCATGAAAGCTGGAGCCAAGGTCTTCTGCTAGTTTCTTTAATGACCAGAGATAAATACCTGCACCTCCCATTTTCAACAGGGAATGTTGAGCAACCAGAGATACGTTTTTGGTCTGATGCTCTAAGTTCTTAGCTATTAACTTAACCTCTTGAAATATCCATGAAATCTCCCTCAGTCTGAGAGTCACCCCCAGGCTATGCCACCTTTTTCTGGGTTTAGTTCTGCATACAGACAGAAAAGCTGTTCAACTGTGTGTGTTTGCATGGGAATTTATTTAGTTGTTGAGAAATTAGTTATTATTGAGTTGTTAGAAATGAGGTGATATCTCAGAAAGTTAAAATAATAAAAATACTGCAAGAATATGATACTGTTTTGCTCTAAAACCCTCAGTTACAACATCTCCTTTAGTGTGACATTGCTGTCAAGAGTAGTGAGCCATGCCAGAGAACTTTCCTTTCCACTCAGCAGCAAACTGTGCGGTCATCTGCACCCTGGAGCAGCAGGTGCTGGGTGAGTGGGCAGCTCAGCACCTTTCACACTCGAACTATTTCTTTTGCAGATGCTGAAGTCCTGATATGTGTCCCTTCTAGGTCACTGGTTATTAATTGCTGCATGAAAAAACTCATGTAGGTTCAGGCAAATTCATACCAAATTCAATGCTCCAATCCCGGCGCTGCTGTGGCAGGGTGCTGGCTGAAGTGCCTCCACCTAGGACATGCACAGAACCCAAACCCCCTTGGCAGCAGCCCCCACCTCTGCCACATGCATGGTGACCACACGCTGTATTTAGACCCCCTGTTGTGGTGACTGAAGCAGGCTTATGCAGCAGTGAGGCTCAGGAAAGGGATGCACAACTGCCTGGTCTGCCAGAGGGGGAAACTGAAACCCCCTAAAAAAGTCAATGGGCAGAGTGCATCATGTGGGCCAGCCCCTCCAGTGATCACGTGAATATGGGCTCATCTATAGACCTCCCTGATACATGGCCTGTTTCTCCCTGATGCAGAGCCCTGCTCAGAACACCAACTCCTAGACAAAGACCCATGGCTACATCTCACTGATGCCAGTTGCAGGGCCACAGGACAAGGGCTGTTCCTGTGAGATCTGCAAAGGAGCAAGGCAAAGGGCACTGGAGAAGTGGACCTGGCTCTGCAGAGGGACAAGTCAGTGGTTTCCCAGCTCCTGAAAACTACTGCACGGGAAGAAAACCCGACACTGAACGTTGCACCGAACAATAAGACAAAGCCAAGCTCCAGGAAGCTCTTCGGGGGCAAAATGACCCTGCCAGGAGCATAAGGAAGGAGGAAGAAAAGGATGAGGAGTGCCTACATGGGGCTGCAGAGGAACGATGTCTCTCCAGGCTGGGGCAGAGGGACCATTCAGGTCTCACTGCAGCTTACATAAGGACCAGCTCCAGCAGCTTTTTCAAGTGTTGAATGACATTTGCAACTTGCCAAGAATGTCTACCATGTCTCTCTTCTTGGGGCCTCTCTTATTACCTCAATTTACAAAGAGGCAAAGGAAAATAACCATCACCTCCCCCTCCCCCTCCCAGCAAAACCCTGCTCAGCTGCATTTTAGCAACAACCCTGTACAGTATTAAAAGTACACTTTATTTTCTGTACAATTCTCATGTGAATCTCCAGGTGTGGAACTGTCCCCTGTGTCCCCGGAAAAAGCTGCAGATTGTTCTGCTGCCACGAGACTCTGTCCAGAACTGTCCAGGAGGGGCACAAAGCCAGGACCACCAAAATCAAGTGCTGATGCTTTCTAGGTGCAGGGAGGAGAGCAGGAAGGAGGGAGAGGGGAAGGCAGTCCTGGCTCCGCCGTGGAGTCGTGAGCAACCAGAGCCTTCCCAGGGTGGCAGAAGAGGCACCCTCAAGTTCACGTCATCGTTCGTGCTTAGTGTGGGAGTCGTTGCGTTCAACCGTCACCCCGTTCCCATTCCGCGTCACCTCCTTCCTGTTCCAGTCCTTTTCCAGGTAAAATTCAGCGAGCACGGGGCAGTGCTCTGAAGCCACCCCACCCCAGGACCAGTTATCAGGGATCCATGGGTTTGTAAGCCCTTCTCGCACGACAGCCCAGTGGCCTGCATCAAAGAGAGTCACAGGGAAAAGGTTAAGTGATACTGCGCAAACTGGACACACAACGTTAACCTAACTAAAGGTTATGTGACCTCGCTCAAGCAACTCTACCTGTGAAAACCTTTTTCAAGCTCCGGCTGATCCAGATGTTATCCAGCGACTTGGACCCTTGTGGGTTCTTTGTGCTGATGTTGGTGAAGGTGCTGGAAGGGACCAGGTGGTGGAACTTCTCCTTCCTCAGGATGTCATGGTCACTGCTGTCTGGGGCCTGGTTAAAATCTCCAAGGATTATTACATCTTTTTCTCCTAGAAAACAGGAAAAATAGAAAAGAATGAGAGGAATGGACATCCATCACTCAAGTACAAGAGGTTAAATGGAAGGAGGAAAAATACAAATACTGAATAACAGAAGTGGTTGTACTCTGAACTCCTGAAAGAAATGCTGTTTAAAGCCTTTTCCAGTATTTACTCATGGCCATTCTCTTCATGACAATAAAACCAGCCAGCATACATTTGATGCTTGTTTTTAAATATCATCTCATTTATGATGATATTTAAATGACATTTCATAGAAAATGCTGAGTTGGAAGGGACTTATAACAGTCATCGAGTCCAGCTCCTGGCCCTACACAGGACACTCCAATGCACTATGTGCACACTATGCCTGGGAGCATTGTTCACGTGCTTCTTGAACTCAGGCAGGCTTTGTGCTGTGATCACTTCCCTAGGAGCCTGTTCCAGTGTCCAACCACCCTCTGGGTGAGGAACTTCTTCCTAATACCCAACCTAAGCTCCTCTGAACTCAGCTTCATGCCATACCCTCAGGTCCTGTCACTGGGCACGAAAGTGAAGAGATCAGTACCTGCCCCTTCTCTTCCCCTCTTAAGGATGTTGAAGATCACAATGAGGTCTCCCCTCAGTCTCTTCCTCTCCAGGCTGAACAGACCAAGTGACCTCAGCCACTCCTCATACGGCTTCTCCTCAAGGCCCTTCACCATCCTCATGGCCCTCCTTTGGACACTCTCTAACAGCTTAATGTCTTTTTTATATTGTGTCACCCAGAACTGCCCCCAGCACTCGAGGTGAGGCACCCCCAGTGCAGAGCAGAGGGGACAATCCCCTCCCTTGCCCGGCTGGCGATGCTGTGCCTGATGCCCCCCAGGACAGGGTTGGCCCTCCTGGCTGCCAGGGCACCGCTGGCTCATACTGAACTTGCCATCAACCAGGAGCCCCAGGTCCCTTTCTACAGCACTGTTTTCCAGCATCTCATTCCCCAGTCTCTGCACACAACCAGAGTTGCCCTGTCCCAGGTGCAGAATCTGGCACTTGCCCTTGTTAAACTTCATATGGTTGGTGATTGCCCATCTCTCTAATTTGTTGAGGTCTCTTTGCAGGATCTGTCGGCCCTCAAGGGAGTTGACAGCTCCTCACAATTTAGTGTTGTCTTCAAACTTACTTAGTATTCCTTCAAGTCCCATGTCCATTACTGAAGATGTTGAAGAGAACTGGGCCAAGGATGGATCCCTGTGGAACCCCACTAGTGGCCAGATGCCAGCCTGATGTCACCCCATTCACTGTCATTTTTTGTGCCTCATCTGTGACCTGGTTGCTCACCCATCATGTTACATGGTCATCCAGCTGTGTGCTGGGCATTTTATCCAGAAGGATACTGTGAGAGACTATACCAACAGCTTTACTGAAGCCCAAATATTGGTGTCTTTTCCTTGCTACTCCCTGTTAGCAACAAACTCAAAGACAAGCAGTTCTTATCTTAGAAGTTTTGAGAAATCTGTGCCTTTTTAAGTTTTTTTCTACAAGAAACACCTACTGGCTTTAACTTATCCTAACATGTTTTTTAATAAATTTTCTGTAAAGAGTCAAGGACACTTTTGTGAGGAACCCAGGAAGATGCAACCTTGTGCTGGTATATACCACAGTCCCAAAAGTGCAGTGCTCATTCTAACCTCTGCATTTAAGAAATCCCAAGGAATAGGACCGAACAGCAGTCTGCAAGCCTGATGGCAGAAGATGAGTTGAGAAACCACACGGACACTCCCTGACTACAGCAACTTTGTTTTGCCTGGCTGACTGAAGGGATACTGCTCAACTTGGAACAGGAAATGACTTCAGTTACGTTTTGTTTCCAACCCTAATGAGTGCAAATAGAAACTCCAGACCCTAATTTCATATCTACAATGTGTGCTCTCCCAGCCCCCACAGATGTGGATGCAGACATCCCAGCTGTGCCCTGGGATGAGAGGACAAAGCATGCACCTCGGTGCCCATCTTTAACCACTGCCAGAAATGTCTGAGAAGACAACTGCAGAATGCTGACAGCTGACCAGAGATGCTGCCATGTCACTGCTTGGCACTGGAGAAGGATGCTGAAAGGAGGGACAAATGCACAAAAAAACTCACCCCAAAGCTGACTTCAGAGAGGTGAACTATGAAGAACCTATAAGCTTTTTCTTTCCTGGGACTAAAGTGTGAGAGGGGATGGGGTGGACAGACTTTCTCTACCATACTTAAGTGCTCTGGATGAAACTCCTCGTTTTTTGCTATTGCTGTAGAAGTCACTATCCAGGAGAGGGAGCACAAGCTCAACAAAATCTATTCCACTCCTGTCTTGCACTGCAAGAAAGATGAATTGGGAAAGGGCAAGAGAGCAAGCGAGACTGAGGGCACATGACTCACAAATACTCCAAAACCATGCTGCTTGCTAAGATGTAGAGGGGCAATGAATAGTTAGTGAAATTATTTGTGGTTTCTCTACCCTTTGTGACAACTCATATTGTAAATAACATGAAGTTTAAATATTATTCTATAAAGCATTCATGACAGCAGTCTTCCCACCTTTGAAAGAAAAAAAAATATACCTGAATCTGAACCTGAGTTATTTTAAGCTCCATCAGAACCCAAAAGAAAAATCAGTCCTTGTCCAATGGCATGACTGTGCCTGCTGCGAGCTGGTGGTTGTGAATGCATCTCATGACAAAGATCTCTTGCAAGATCTCTTGCTTGGCAGGACCAGGAAGCCTGAAATGTAACTTTGGTCCTTCAGTGCTAACACTTGCTTAATGGCCCAGGCAGCATGTGGCTCCTTCCATGGTTTCATCTCCACCCTATATGGGAAAAGGCCATTACAGAAACCTCTGGAGCAAAGCCTTGGTGTTTAAAAATGACAGAGAGGCTGGGATCTTAACAGCAGTATCTTGATTATGCACAAAATCTATTGTATTCTATCCTGAACTACTCATGCTTCTTTTAGCAAATCCTCAAGCCTATCTCCTTTACATGAAAAGTCTATGAAAAAACCCTGCTATACTTACAAATGAAAATTTTAACTGACTGAAAATTTTAACCTTTCAATTCTGGACAGGTTAGAAATAGCAGAGGATAAAAGACCCAGCACTTGGATGCATGCTTGGAAGGAGGTAAGATGATTCCCTGCCCAGGGAGGAAATCACTGTATTCTTCACCCATTTAAACTTTTGCATGCAGAATAACTAAGCATAAAATCTTAACAAAGTGTAAAGTTGACAGACAGAATAGGCTGAAGCATGTTAAAGAAGCTGAAACCCAATCTGCCATTGGGGAGAGAAACGAGTGCTTTTGGTTCCCCTCTGACAGGAGCTTCTGGGGCTCCTCAGACTGCAAAAGAGTGGGGAGTACATCAGGCAGCCCTGTGCTAAGCAAGGAAGAGCAAGCAACCAGTTTTCTAGACAACCACCAACTTAATTTCCCCTTGTCCTGGATCACTCTCAGCCCTGCTCCTACCTCTGCCAGCTCCTGCAACAACAACATCATGCACGCCAGCACTGCAGTTCCGTGTCTTGTCTGCCTCCCAAGACCCTGACAGACATCCAGCCGTGAGAGGGAAGGAAACGAACCCGCCTGGATCCTCCAGAGTGCGTGACTCTGTCTAACTGGACACCCCCGGATCTCTCAGCAGAGGCAGGGAGCAGAGCTGCCCACAGCAGCTACAGCTCTCAGGAGTCTCATGGATGAGCCCCAATGGCTCTCAGCCAAACTTAGCAAAAGTTCTGGAAGAAATCATACCCCTTGCTCATAATAAGAGACGATAACTGATCAAAAAATGCAATCATGATGCCCATAGTTACAGTCAGATGGAGAGAAAAACAGAAAATTAAGACAATGCTACTCGTGCTGTGCTGTGTTTTTCCTCTTTTGGAGGAAATGAGATTAAGACTGGCGGGGCTTGATTCTCCTTTTCCCCAGAAGCCAGAGACTCCTCAGCCGATGCAATCTGGTCTTCCTCCTCCTCCAACAGACAGAGCAGCAGGCACTCTCTTACCGACCAATCTTCTGCTGCAGAGGTCCCTGACACAGACTGTACTGTCCACAAGGACCCAGAGCCTCCATCTGTTGGGACGTGGTGGCATAAAGCCCACAGCAGCCAGGCATGTGTCCTGTTCATGACCTCTCAGCAGTGCTCCCACATACATTCACACCCTCTGGGCCCGAAGCAACCCTGCCCTTGTCAATGGAGAACTCCTCAGGTGAAAAAAAGTCTGGTCTGTTTGCAAGTGCATCTTCAAATTCACTGAAGCACCAGCGAATTTTGGCAGCACCTGTGGGTGGCTCTTGGCCAGCAAAGCAAAGCAGAGCCTTAACTCAGCCCTGTGCCGCAGTGGCTGAGCTCTGGTGTGCCAAGGCAATCAGCTGAGGGACTGACAGCGCCTGCAGAAAGTCTGCAGTGTTGAAATCTGCCTGTCTGCAGGAAGCGGGAAACCCTCCTTTGTTTCATGGCAGGCCAAGGGGACATCTGCAGGACACACTTCCTGATTTTCCCATGCCCTGGATGATTTACCTCATGAATTAAACAGACTCTTAAACACCCAAATCCTTCCTGGACAGAATGACACACATATGATGAGAAGGATGTGATGTTACATTGGCTGCTAAGAGGATCCCTTACCACCTCTCAAAAGTCTTGTAAGCCCAGTGCCTGATGCATGGATAACCCATGGAATACAGCTAAGCCACATGGGAGAAGGTATCAGAATGCTTTGGGTTGGAAGGGACCTTTAAAGATCATCTAGTTTGAACCGCCCTGCCATGGCCAGGGACACCTTCCACTAGACCCGGTCACTCAAAGCCCCATCCAACTTGGCATTGAATACTGCAAGGGAGAAGCATCCACAGCTCCTCTGGGAAACCTGTCCCAGGGCTTCCCTACCCTCAAAATAAAGAATTTCTTCTTAATATCTAATCTAAACCTACCCTCTTTCAGTTTAAGGCCATTCCCCCTTGTTCCATCACTACATGTCCTTGTAAAAAGTCTCTCTTCAGCTCTCTTGTAGGTCCCCTTTCAGGTACTGGAAGACTGCTGTAAGATATTCCCTAAGTCTTCTCTTTTCCAGACTGAACAACCCCAGCTACCTCAGCCTTTCTTCATGGGACAGGTGCTCTAGCCCTCTGATCATCTTCACAGACCATCTGTGGACTTGTTCCAACAGGTCCATGTCCTTCCTGTGTTGGGGATGCCAGAGCTGGATGCAGCTCTCCAGGTGGGGTCACTTGGGAGCAGATTAGAGAGACAGAATCCCTGCCCTCACCCTGCTGGCCACACTGCTTTTGATGCAGCCCAGGATGAAGCTGACTTTCTGGGCTACAAGTCCACATGGCTGGGTCATGCCCAGCTTCTCATCCAGCAGCACTTGTAAGTTCTTCTCCTCAGGACTGCTCTCAATCCATCCAGCACCCTAGTCCCTGGGTCCATCCTGGGTGGTAGGAGATCCAGAATAACATCTATGTGCTGCCCATGGTCACCACACTGCAGACAAACTGGTGGAGTTCTTGAGAGAAGACAGAAGGGCTGCTGCAAAGAGTTAGCTATGAGCAGCCAACAGCCACTGTGTCTCTTCAGTACTGATGAAAGGAAAAAAAGAGAGGGGAAAAAAGAACCAGGACCCACCAATTAAATGGGAGAAATGTGGGGATACTATGCCCTGCATTACAGGAGGCTGTGGGTGGTAAACAATGTTCCTCAGATGCTCACGTGCGTCTTGGTAAGAAAAAAAGATAATAGAACAGGCATCTGTTAGCATAATGGGAACAGAAACTCAAATTTACTGTAGTACCCACAGACAAATCAGTCCTCACTACCCGTATTTTGTGGACTGATTTGGAAGAAATTGAAGGATGCCGGTAATTTTAGGCATAAAACTCCTTTTGGCAGGGTAAATCAGTACTTCAAAGTCAGATCTGTGCACTACCATTTGCTTAGGAGACCACACCTGCATCCCACAAGTTTGGAGGAATCTGAATTTCTTCTTTTTTGAAAGACTAAGCCAAGAACAAGCACGCTCCAGTAACGTGCCTGCCATATGAAAATTAAAGCATGAAATAAAGAGAACACCAACAGTCTAAATTTAGATGCAATGGAAGTGCAACTCAGTTGACTTCAGAAGAGCTACACATTTATCCCATATTTCAGTTCAGCCTTTGGGGATCAAACAAATGATCCTTTTGTTTACCTTCATCCTTTCCAATTTTAAAGTACGTGGACAAATACTTAAATCAGTAGCTCTTAAAATAGCTCTGACTGGCTTCTGCAGCTCAAAAGGAACAACAATAGAACACGCAGAAAAACTGCAAATACCTCTTGAGTTATATAAGAGGGATATTAACGCTTCCAAGTGACCAACCTCACTGAACTGGGCCAAGCTGAAAATCATCACATGTAGAACCTTGCAACCCTTTCACATCTTTCTTAAGCAGTAAACAAAGAGCCAGATTTTTCTGTTCCTATAACAAGAGCATCAACACTTAGAATCTAAAATGCTTTGTTCTGCTTTGCAGGAAGTTAAACATAATCTGCAAGCTTTAAAGTAAGAAGCAAATTTATAGAAATGAAGTAAAGAAATCCAGCTGCCTATTACATTGCTCAAGTTCAGGTCTAAATTCTGGTGTCATTTCATACTGGTGTAAAGCCAGAATAACTGATTTGAAATCAACAAAATTATTCTACATATTACATCTAGGTACTAAAGCAGGATTTGTTCTCTTTTCTCATTAGTAGCCATCTGTGGATTTGCATTGGGTTTTCCAAAGAACTTCCAATTATCCAAAAATTAAATATATAGAACCTATTTCTCTTAGAAGAAAAAAAAAAAGCTTTGCTCTGATATCAGGTAGGTGTTATTTCCACAAAGCACTTAAAATAGGGTCTCAACTCTGGTGATTTTTCTTTCCTTTGGCAGAATTTGCTGTTACAGTAGCATAAAATCAGAAGGAACTTAATTTGAAAAAAAAAGGTGTAAAAGCCAGTAGGATCTCCTGTGCTGTTTGTGTTAATTAGGAAAGACGGTAAGACAATGAGCGAGGGAAAAGCACATTTGTCACGCTATGCATCACACAAATTTGGGTAAAGACAATTGTGAGGCTGATAGGGATATTTCTGAAATGCTCACTGAGACAAATCTTACTCTTTTAAAAATTCCTTTGAATTAGATTGTGTGCACGTGATAGCTGGCAGGAAATACCCTCTCCTACCTTTCAGAGTCTCCTGCAAAGTCTGCGCACAGGCTGCCAGTTTGTGGCTGTCGTGGTTCTTCCCAGTATTGTCTCCCGCCGAGGGGGGCAAGGCCAGGTGAAGGTTAACCACGGTTAGATCATTCATTCCAACCTGGGGGAGCAAGGAGGAGAAATCAATGCCGTGCACGCCGGGAATGGAAGGTCACAACGCAAAACCACGTGCCAGTTCCTAGTACTCTCAGTAGGATATCTGGGGCAGTAGGACTCACACTGCTGTGTATGTGGTGTGTCTTGGTGTGTCTCAGTGTGGGGAGGAAGAGGAGGGAGGCATTTTTCAGCTTTGTTTACAATAACCTGATACTCTCTCAGTTCTGGGGAAACTGGTTTGCATTAGCAAACAGCTTCCTTTCACCACAGCAGCAGAAAGAAGTCAGCTGCTTATGAAAATCAGTTTATGCAAAACCAGTTGTTAATAAGCTACAAATAATGTCATGGTCATTACAAGGGCTAATTACTACTGTCTCGTGATTAGCCCCAGCTCGTTACAGAGACTAACCAAGAAACTTAATGTACTTCGAAAGGAGCTGTTGGCTCCCTGCAATCTCCTGTTTACCTTCTGAGAATCACTTGGATCTAACTGTATACTCAGTTAATTACTAATATTTTATTTATTAATAATTATTTGATTAATGCTTCTCTCAAACCATTACCAGAGATGTCAAGTTCCCCAAACTGGACCCCTTCATCACAGCCTGTGTGGAGATGGGCTCTCTCTGTTCATATGTTTGCTCCAGCATATGCCCAAGAACTGGTTCCAAAAGTGATGATGTTCTTTTAGATAGGTTTGGCCCCAGTGAAAAAGCTTTAAAATGGAAACTCTGAAGTGTGACAGCAACATAAGATAGGCCAGCCCAAGTCTCACTGGAGCACTGTGCCTTATACAGACACATACTTATATATATATATGTATCTCTATAAAATCCATCTCCATTCTTCCTGCACTTATCCCTCTTTGTGGCACTGACAAGAATCCCAGCCCTGTGGCCTGGCTGCTGCTGGGTACACACCTCATCCTTGCTGTGTTAATTTGGTAAAAGCCAAACAAGGTGACTGGTGACTTCTGTCACATTCTCGGTGGCTGTGGATGCTATTGAGGATCCACTGACCCTCAGGTTCCCAAATATTCCCTTGCAGCAGGGTTTGCTCCCATGAGAGCAAGGGAAAGGACTGACTGTGGTGAACTATCACATGTATTAAGATGCATTAAGCACCTATCCATAACCAAGCCATGGAACAGTGATGAGATGGGTCAGAGGCTCAGGCAAATTTTTATCTCCTAGAAGGCTGTGTCTCTTTTCATCTTAGCCAAATTCTTTTTAGTAAAAGTTCTGCAAGGCTGGACTGGCACAGTGGCAGTTACCTTGAAATGTGCAAGATACGGATGAGGATATGAGTGCCTCCCGTTGCCATTAGTCTGTGCAGTCTCCTGAGATGAGGCATCTTTCAGCTCAATGCCAGCTGTTGTATCCCAGAGGAAACCAGAATATTCAACTCCCTGGAATTAAAAATGAAAAAGAGAAATGCCGGTCATAAGATGGTAAAAACAAAACATTCTGCCCAAATGTAGCCCTATATCTATATCTATATCTATATCCAGGCATGGTGCCTGCTGAGGGCAGGAAGCCCAAGTGGCTGTGCACTAGCATAAAGGAGAAACAGCTTCCTGGGCTATCAGTGGAAGATAGAGAGGACAACTGGAAAAGCTTCTTCATCTCACCCCTGCCAAAACTCCCACCAGATGTGGGAGGAATGCTTCCTGGGAAGCTCCACTGACTTCACTGAAGAGTGAGTGTGCCAAGCTGAAACACACATCACTCTGCTACTCACAGCCCCTCACACCTGCACACTGGCTATTGGACACCCAGTTAATTCCAGCACTGCTCCAGTCAAGCCAAGGATTTAATAATCTGTTTTATCTTCTACAGGCAGAACATGTACAGGACAACTGCAGGGGTGAAGGATGCTGCCTCTCGTGTGTGTGCTTGGGGTGATGTGGTCCTCATTTCCTCCTGCTTCAGGCAAGGCACTGGATACCTCTGAGCATGGTCAGTAATGAGACAGTTCGTTAACCACACGATTAATTGTCTAACCATGACCTTGGTGCCTTGAGGTCTCACTGGGTGACTACTAGGAGTTGCAGTAGATGATGCTGTGCACAGTTGTTCCTTCTCCCCAGGCTTGACACCATCTCACAGACTTTTTTCACCCACAAGCTAAAAATATCTGGGCCCCTTCAGTCTCTTGGCGTGAAATCTGGTCTAGACCTCTCAGTCCTGTCAATTTCTCTGTCTCTTTTCCAGCTTGAATGTTTCATGCTCAGCTCTGTGCTCCTTTCGGCTCTGCTATGATCCTGAATGGGCTTTTTTTTGATTACTTCATTATGTGGAATTGGCATTTTCAGAAAGCTGTCTACGCTGGTCACACCAGCAGCAGTATCTAATTCAAAGCCTGTCAGCCTCTTCTCCCATCACCCAGACACCATTTTTCTTGGCATCATTCAAACCCACTTCCCTCAGCAAATCATAGTTAAATCCATTGCAAGGAAGAGTTTTCTCCATTTCAGCTGCAATAAAAAAGTGTTAACTGCTCTGCTGACTTCCCAAGAGCCTTGAAAGGATGAAGGTTGGTTAAAATTCTTTGGTAATTCCTTTGATAGTTCACCTTTAAAATACTGACAAAATTATTCCACCAGTAAGGAGCCTAAGGTCTAAAAACTGCTACAGGAAAACATGTGGAAGAATAAAACTGCTGTCAACAGCTGTTGGCTATTTCCAGGCTCCAGACTTCACATCAACATAGCAGTCAAAAGTCATTGCCTGGCTGGAATGCTCGGAATGTATGGAAGCACAAGCTAGAAGCACCATCCACCATTTTGTATTATTTAGCCCTTCAGAGCATCCCGAAATCAGCTTGTGCCAAAGATGCTGTATTCCTGGGGTTACACTGTGTTACCTCATTGCATTTGTGTACACGGTGCTCAAACCTGAAAGACTCACTAGCTAGCCCCAGGAATAGAAGAGACTTTTTGGCTCAGTGGAGGGTTCTCCAGCACAGCCAGATTCCTGTTAAAGCAGCTAGAAGGAAAAGTCAAGCAGATAAAATTTCTATTCTTAGTTTGGCTGCACATTTCTCCCATAATTTTGGGACCCGTTCATCCTTATATCCGTAAAACAAGGTGGATGATCATTTTTATTTACTCAGCCTGTAGTCAAAGCTGCCATTGTTATCTTTGGAAGTACAGCTCAAGAAAGAACTGACTCTGAATTTAACATAGAAACTCTGAGACATTTATTAATAATTCTTGGTAAAAAAAAGAAAAAGTGTAGGGAACAACTTTGACAACTTTGCACAACTATTTATATTCAGTGTTTTAATGATCTGGCCTAACAAGAGATCCCAAAGGAAAACTCTAGCCAGGAATAAAAATGTCCTGAAGGGCATTTGCACTCTGCACCGCAATTAAGTGTGAATTATATTAAACTTTAGACACATTCAGACACTCTGTGAATTTCCAGACCCTTCTTGACCCTGTGTGTCTGTCTAGCTAGAGTACAATTCTTGTGCTTCTCAGGTGGTGGGTTTTGGTTGGTTTGGGTTTATTTTTCCCTCATTCTTGTTTGTCTCAGAAGGGCAATAAAAGGAGGTGCACCTCCCAAAACATCAGTCCAAAACCAGTTAACAGTGATGCAACCTGATTTGGAAAAGCCAAAATAAAGAAATGTGGATTCTAAGCAGCAGGACACAACTGCAGCCACATGTCTACTAACAACAGTGCTCAGAATAGATCATTCTGGATCAACAGATTGTTGAAGACTGCCCCATGTACTGACAGGCACCACTTGGTACATGACAGGTCTCAGATCCTGCTTCTACCCATGACAAAGTCCACACTGGAATAACTGCACCATGAGAATGACCCTGTTCAGCAACAACAGGCTCAAGCTAGAGGAGAACACTGCTCTGAAAACTCATTAGCACACTTAAGGGTAAAAAAGAGAGATTTCCCTTGGGAGAAACTGCTTTTGGGCACTGTTAGTGATGTCCAGCCCAGTGCAGCCCTACCTTGAATATTGTCAAGGGTAGCAGGTGAAGCTGTCACCACCTTAATAAATCAGTACCTCCCTGCAGTACATATATATATATATATATTTCCAGAGCAGAAGATGCTGCAGGGAAAAGCACAGTGCAGTACGGTGCAGATTTCAAATGGAGTCCACAGCATTTTAAACACCTGTGCCAAGGACTCTGGGGAACACACAAGATAAACTCTTCCAGGTGAGGATGGCAAGCTGCACAGCTCCTCTGCAGGCTCTTCACTTGCAAACTAGCAAAATGGGGAGGCCTCCCAAATGCCAGCCAGTGCAGCTCCAGGGAGCAAGCTCAGGTGACTAGCACAAAAAATGTCAAAAGTACTGCAGCCTGACAGGGGAAAAACTGAGGACTCTTTCCTTGTCAAAATGCGTGGCTTTTCGTCTATATACCTGTATTGCTTTTATCCACCTCCCCCAAATACACGCACACCAAATACACACACACATCTTCCTCCTTACAAGTGTGCCACAATTCTTCCAAAACATAAGTTATATTAAAAGCTATAGGAACAGTCAGCTTAAAAAACAAGAAATGCAAACCTTGCCAAAAAGGATTTGCAAAAAGTGTTGCCTTAAACATTCAAAATATGTCCTTGGTTAGCAGGGGGAAACAAAAGCAAAGCCAAAGTTCAGACTTGGGGATTAATGTACCTTGTGTAGCTGGCCCGAGGGTTTTTCGGAAACAACACCCTTCCAACATCCTCTAGGGCCCTTCCACTTGCGGATGTTTGGCAGCGTCGGCTGGTTCAGCTCCATACAAAACTAGAGAGAGAGGAAAAGGGAAAAAAAACCCATCAGCTTGTAGGGATTTAAAAAAATTGCAAAATAAAGTGTGTAGTAAAGCACTGGTAAAAGGCACAGTGGAGCACAGGCTGGGCTCTCTGCCTTCCCTGAAGGTTCACAAATGAGGTGGTCTGAGCTACATCCCAGGCTGACTCACTCCTGACTTGAAGATAAATAAAAACTAAAATAACTCCATGCAAATGCTGCAAATAGAACATTTCTCCCTCAGACCCTGTTCTTTTCCTTCAGAGCTACTTGTTTGATTGGAAAGGGATTTCCTCTGTGCTGCCTCCAAAGATGCTGACTGCACCATATCCCACCCCTGCCGGGGGCTTCACAAACAGCTGCCAAACCCTCCTGGGGGCAGGAGGCCCCCATAGCGTGGCTGGCCCCACTGCAACAACACAGCCACTGGCACGACAGGAGAGGAAGGGTGTAGGCCAAACTCAATAGCTGGAGTTTTGGGGTTAAGCCTCCTCTGACTTTGTGCCAGGGACACGTGCTTGATTTCCTCCGTGCACGAAGGAAGCAGCTGCACACTTGCACGCAGTTCTAGCACGTCCTTCTCATGCTTCCCAGAAGTGCTCATCTTCCTGGTCACTGCTAAACAGCCACAGCACTCAGACACCATTACATGTCCAAGCACATGGTCAGAGCTAGAGGGGTTGCATCCTAATGCCCAACAGCTCAGGGATACCAGAACTGTGGACACTGTGGACAGCCCCTGAGTCTGCCTGCGTAACATCTTGAGATTGAAATAAAAGTAAATAAATAATAAAAACCACCCTGGAAAATCTGGAATCTGAAACTCCTTGGTGCGGATAATATGGAGTACTTTTTGTCAGGATTTTCAAAATCAGGCTCAACAGGAGCTAGAGTCCTTTGCAAGGCTGATGTCAGCTCCAGGCAGGCTCTGTCTGGAAGCTGGCAGGGATAGGCAGCAGTCGGACACCCTAGTTGTGGCAGAGGTTCTGGCTGCAGGGAAAGGGGCTAGTAAAAAGTCATCCCTGTGAAAGAGTAACAGGGACTTCCACAATGCATCATTTTGTTCTGATACTGGAGAAACTGGGTTGAAATGCAGAGGTTTTCACAGTGAAGAAAGATCCTCAGACAAAATCTTAGATCCAGAACGCCCCTCCAGATCAAGTAGCACTTTAACAAAGGATTTTCAAGGTAAACAATAACCTCACGTGCACAGTGACTCTTTGCAGTGGGACGTGCCTAACATGGTTTGAAGAGCTGCATGGATATAAATATTTCCTACATCAATATCAGTAAAATGATGGGATAGTTATTCTCGTGTTTATTTTATCTTTTGATTCAGAAATTAAAATCAAATCCTGATCTTTCACTGTCTCCCTTGTCTGCAAGTTCATCATCCTGCAGGCTGAAGCCGTAAGCATTGATTCTCAGATACACACAACCCAAGCACCCTTATTTGCCTCAGAAGACCAAGAGTCATTTTGGTTGCACACCCAAAGCGAAAACGCTTGGCACAGCCTTTAAAACAGTTTTCTGACATGCTGAGGTTGGCTGGGGCTTCTTATTCAAGATGCCACATTAACATAATACGTTGTTGCCCATTACGTACCTTCAGGCAGTGGTGGGGCTGGGCTGATTTATGGAACGAGGAGGCAGGTAGGGTGTTTGCACAGCCTGGGAACACAGCTCTGCTCTCAGCTGATCGCCAGGCGCTACCCTAGCTAATACAATAAATCATGGCGGCAATAATTACTCACTCCTGATGCCATTCTGATGTCTTCAAACAGAGGATTTGGTCAATGAGTTTTCTAACACTTAAATAACTTAAATCAGAAAAACAAAAATATTGTTGAAATTAGGAGTCCAACTGTAACCTGACAGAAGACTTATCTCTAGGTTGCAGCTGCCTAGAAAGTCCAGCCAGCACAAAGCATATGACAGGACTGAATAAATCCTACAGAAACCATCACTTTATTAAAAAGACCATCTACAGTCGACTAGTTTGAACAGTTTGTTTCCTTCAAATAGTTTTTTTTTTTTTAAGGCCTTGATTTGACTTCATGCAAACAAAAGGACGACAAATAAGATTACACGGTTTGTTCAGCAAAAAGAAGCCCATTCTGAGTATGGCTGCAGCTACGGAGAACTTGTCCTACAGCAGCTGATTTCAATCTGAACTCATTTTCCAAGGCTCATAGGCACACATATTTTGAAGCTGTGACAGCATACTTGCTGAGGTCATGTTTTTTTGCTGAAGTGAGAATGGAATTTTTCAAATCCTTTTTTTCTGCCCATAAAACCCAACGTCAACCAACATGACACTTTTCCTCATGCAGCAAAAATATACAGACAAGCTCCTAGTCCACACTGGGAATGAAAATAAATGCCTCTCCTCTTTTGCAAAGCTAAGTTAGAACTATGCCAACCCCTTTGAGAAGCAGTTCTTCAAGTGGTAAAGAAAAAATCAAAATTAAAATCTCAGTCAATCAAAACAACTTATTTCACNNCCCCCCCCCCCCCCCCCAAAATCCTCCTAAGGAAAAAAGCTCTAATTTTGTTTTTCTCTAGAGCATTTCAGGCTGCAAGTTTCCTGAAATTCAATCAGCTTCTTCATTACAACCTAAACATACTGAGTCAAAGCTCACATACACACCGTGAGACCAACAGCACCAGAGCTTATTTACACAGATGCCCTGTGCTCTCTCTTCCAGCTGGGTGCTGGTTTTTGTGGGATAGGCAGTACTGCCAGGGAGCAGGAACATGGCAGCACCAAGCTCCAAGGCATACTCTAAACAAAGAGCAGCCTGTGCTTGTGAGTGGTCAAGTCCCTTGTGCCAGGTAACTACCTACCCACTGGATTCAATGATCTTAAAGGTCTTCTCCAACCAAAAATGAGTCTACAATTCTTTGATTGCCCCCATTTGGCATGTAAGGCACCAATACGAGCCACTACCCCAGGAACTGGGGCAAGCCCTGTTGCATTTGTTGATCAGCAACACGTCATTTTCCCAAGAAGGGAGGATCCAAAGATGCAATTGCTCTTTGTCCATTCTGATAAAGAGCTGGCACCTGTCCCTCCCTGCCTGTCCCGAAGCAGAGACAGGTACTTATGACTGGCTTTGGAAAAGAACGGAGGGCAGCTGGAAGAAGCTGGAGAAATGCACATTTGAGGAGTGAGTGGAGAAGCTAAGGCAAGGGGTCTTGGACTAATTTGGGAGCAGGGAAAAAAACATGTGCTGGGCTGGCACATGCTGGAGACCATAAGGCAATTACAGTCTTCCTAACACACCTACCTGCCTCCCCAGGGCACTCCAAGCACTGCAAGAACATCTAATTTGTGCATGAAGTTCGATCTCTTCCAGTGCACTAACTACCCACCAGTAGAGCTGCCAGTGAGCACTCTTCAGTTCTGCACACAAGCAGCTTCCACCACCTCTTCTTCAGGATGCCCTGGTTACTCTGTGTTTTATTTTGGGATGCTATTTGTGCAGCCAGCCCCGTTTGTGCAGCAGGGTCATCCTTCCCAGATGATGACACCACGCTGAACATCTTGGCTTGCCAAGTGTTACACTCCTGTAATACCAGCTCTGGGGACCACCCTGAGCCAGTGACCTCCCTCGTGGTGAACACCTTTCGCTCAAAAAGAAGACAGGCTACTCCTAAGCACCAAGGAAACTAAATGGGACCCAGGAAAACAATGCCTTAGGGTTTAATAAATTACACATTTCTTATTAGCCAGGGCTTGCTCTTTGGAGGATACATTTGTTTCAGACCTGGAGTCAGAGCAGAGGCTGTGAGAAGGGAAAGGGGAGAAAGAGCAGTGAGGAGGAGATTCCAGGGTGAGCCTGTTGTTGTGGCATGGTATATCTAGGTACAGTAATCACCTAAACTTCAGAAAGGCACTCAAAGCAACTAAATGGCCATTTTGGTTAATTACCACAGAAGATGTCAGGCCAAAAGGGCACTGCAGTTGAGGTAAACAACTACTTGCTTCATCAAAGCAAAGGTGATTTTGGTTCCCCTTAACGGAGAAGAGAGATGAGAGCGACAGAATAAATATTCCCTTTCTAGATTTCACATATACACAGTTACTTTTCTTTTAATAAGCACTAGAGGGAGCAGCTTTAGTGAGTATTCTTTACTCAGAGATGAGTAAGAAACTTCTATCAATTCCTTATCATCTCTGCTATGTGGAGGTGTCATATTAGCAAAGATTTGTCTTTCCATGGGGAAAGATACTAGGAGTTTGAGGTAAAGGGCTGTTTTGTGCTGAAGAGCACCTCCCAGTATTGGACTTGGTGCATCTGTGAAGGGTAAACAGAGGAGCTCTAAAATAGACCTTGTAAATTGAGCGGTGGCACTTGAGGAGAAGGCCCAAAACACTCTCCAATAAAAATCCCATCCTGAAACATGATCTAATATATTTCAGATAGAAGATACAACAAAATTGACAGTGGCTTCATCAGACCATCTGGCACTGCTCATTTTTAATCCATCCCTATGTACTGTATAAATTAAAAATTAAATGCACATTATCCTTTCTTTATTCATCCAACTGGACTGTACTTTTATTTCTAATTGAAAAAACAGACTTGAACACCCGTAATCCAAATCCAGTCTACCACAGGACACAGCTACAGTTGGTGCACCCTAATGAAGCCTGACCCAGAAAGCCAGGAGCAGAAACACTGCAAATATTTCCAAGAATTTGAAATCAACACCTTTGGTTTTCAAGCAAAACTTTCTGATTTGACTTCCAGAAGAAGAGTGTTTCGTTAGATCATGTTTGTGAGGAGGAAAAGCAGAGTTGGGGGGTGAAGAGACTTGAGGGAGCTGTACTTTATTGTACTGGCTATTGAGGTAGAGATAGGGAAAGGTCAGAGGCTTCAGGACTGTTGTCCTGGTGCGAGCACACGTGATAGTGCAAGGCAAGTCAAGAGGAGATCAAAGACACAGCAGGGCCAGGATGCTCAGCACACTTCTGCAGTGGGATAACACTTGAATGCACTTCCCATAGGCTGGAGCAACTCAGGAAGGGGACACACATAGGAGCATCAGGTATTTCAGTGACATCTGGATTCTCCTATAACCAAATGTAACAGCACGGAAGTACACGTTATTATGGTTAAAGCCTGAAACTGAAACTCATCACTGGATCCCATTTCCCACTGACAAGAATGTTGTCTCAGGCCTTTGTTGCTTGTTTGCCTTTCTCTCGAGCATATCCCTTTCCTGTTTGCAACACAGTCAAAAAACACACATGTGAGAAAGAGATGCATCCCCTGCCATGGGGGATGCACTCACCAACTCTATTCCACATAAGTAGCTTGTGGGAAAACTGGGGTGACCCTCTGTTAAGTTATAACATCTTTCATGTGCCCATTCAACTAGTCCCTTCCAAGAAGACTTCATCAAAGACTGCATAGTCTTCATTGCTTTTATTGTTCATGTATTAATATTAGAAAAAAGACAAATAAAACTTGGCAGGCAGACGGAAGTCTGATAGGCAGGTAAATTATGAGTGTTTTCAAAGGAGAACAACCTCCCCTCAGGGAATCAGTTTCAGTCTTAGACATATGTATGTATTTGTGATGGAAAAAGTTTTCTATTTCTCCATATTGCACAGAATTCTACAATGACATTAGAGCTGGGGAAATAATTTTTAAAAAATTTAAAAGTTTGGGAGAAAAATTCTAGGACCAAAAAAAAAAAAAAAGAGTTAATCCACTGAACGGGCAAAGGCCATAGATTTACTCTTGGAAAATCTTATCTGCCCCTCTGGCCATGCCAGTGTGTCCTATTTGTACTGGGTCATTGAGACCTGGGACACTATCTTCCCATCCTTTCTGTACTGGTTTGTTGTTCCTAGAACTAAACCAAAACATCCAGATTCGTGACCAAATAAATTCTTGCTACCCTCCACATTCTTCATAAACAGTATCTAATCCATCCTTCAAAAAGCTTTACTCGTTGCAAGAGGTGAAATCAAGGCAGAGCCCTTCAGCACAGCCAAATATTCACCCCTTGTCTTTAGAAACAATGTAGGACCCATAGGTACAGTCATCACCTCTACATACCTTGGTTTGCTGTGGACATACAAACCTCATTTGCTGGGATAATGTGCAAATCGGAGTCCCAAAGCTTGGTCCATCTGAAGGCACCTATGGCTTTTTCCTCAACTCAAGAAGGACTTGCTTTTTCCTGGAAAATGTGCTGCTTCTGCTTCTTAAACAGCACATCAGTAATTCAGACACCCACAGAGGAAGGATTTCTTTCCTCTGAAGATCAGATTCTCACTCAGCTCCTGAATGACAGCTCCAGGCACCATGTTATGGACCATAGAGCAAACACTCACTATACTGCAGCCTCACCCCCCCTTAGCCTTGTGGTGACCTGAATTCCCAGCTTTGCAGCAAAAACCACTTCTAAGCTTTATACTTTAAAAAAAGGAAACCTCCAGGACTGAGCTTCTCAGAGGAGATAGGAAGGATCATTTTTCAAGCCCAGCTATACATAGGCTAGAAACTAAGTGGTCCAGTCCCTCTGCCTGCTTCAGAGGTGGGTAATTCTGTGTCTGCAGAGAGGCACTGCTCAGCAAAGCGTCAGAGCAGCCCGTCATTTAAGGCAACCCGGGGCTAGGCAGCAGCGAAATGATGCTTGGCAGGATTGGAAAGTTTTTCAAACTGAAGGCATTGTTTCCCATGTCAGGTATCTGAGCCCTTTCATGAGCTTGACTGTTTTTGGAACCAGCCCATGGATGCAGATCCAGCTGGACATGCACTCCTCTCTTGCCACTGCTATGTTACTCACCCATTGTACTACGGGAATGTGTGGGAAATAATTATGCTGATAAGCTTAACATTATCTCAGTTATCAAAAGTGTGTGATGGTTTGTTTCCATATACAAACTTGTTGGAATCAGATCACTTCTTTTTTTTTCTTAAGTCAGGCTTTACAGGATCCATTGGGGAGTGGCAGGAGCCTAAGTGTGCACTCCCAAGTTACTTGCTTTCCCTTTTGAGTACTTATTTTGGAAAAACTTAGCAGTGAGTTTCTACACTGCCCTCTCAGATGAATTATAGCTCACCACAGCCACCCAAATGCTTAATTTTCTGTAATATCTAAGAGGAAATTACTGTCATAATCTTTGAATATATGATTAAAAGAACAGATTGTAGCCCATAAATCCAGTTCTATGCTCAGGTTTAAACACTGTGTTCCCAGGACAACAATGCAGATCATTCACTGGCCTGTTCTCCTACCGTCATGCTAAACAAAGGTGATTATTTATATAAACAATGTCTGTTTATAGATCTTCAAAAGGAAGACATGGAAGAACCTTTGGCGCAGAGCAGCAAAACAACAACTGAAAGAGGCAAAACAATAACTCCGCTAACACATTTTTAGTGCTGGGGGCACTAGTGAAGAATTATGGGATGTTCAGCTGCCTATTGTCAAAACTGAATACTTACTTTCCCGTTTAATGGGAAGGTGTCTACATAGATGCTTGGTGGAAATCTATGCTGCCCTTTCCCTATGGAAGAGGACAGCCATTTCTACCAGGCCTCCACATAGAAAATTTGTGGGCTCCTAATCTTTCATGTTTCCATTCACAAGCTGAGCTTTAACCTTGTACTTCATGGGACAGACTCATTTGACAGAAGACGCTTCCTGACTACTTCTTTTCATACTCTTTAGACTAGAGACTTCTTTTTATTTCAAATATAATTCAGGAATTAAGGCTCAAGAGGTCATCAAGGATGATCACAAATTTATTGAAGTCTTTTCAAGACAGTGTTTTATACTTCATAATTAGGCACTATAATCATTAACAGCTATAATGGCATGCCAAGGGGACTGACATGATATAAAGAAGAATAAAAAGAAGCCCAGTGACTATGAGGATATCTTTTTTATCAAGCTGGTTTTATGAGAGTTGAGCATTTGAGTTCAAGTACTTGCAATATGTTGTCATAAAATAGTACCCAGCTCAACTGAGTAGCTCTGCTAAAATCACAGAATCACAAAAACCATGAACATTCATGCAGCAGTTGTTTGGAGACCTAAACTACTTGTTAATTTGGACTGGATATCAGGTACTGGGCAACCAGGAATCAATGGCTTCCTGGGAACACCTTTTTTTTTTTGTTTGGTTTGGGTTTTTTTTGTGTGGGTTTGCGGTGTTTGTTGGTTGTGGGGTTTTGTTGAGGTTTGTTTGTTTGTTTGGGAGGGTTTTTTGTCTTTTGTTAGGAGGGTGGGACTTTGGTTTTTTATGCTTAATCCTGGGTCGATTATTTTCCCAGGAAACCCAAGAATCAATTTCTGCGGTGCAGTGTAAAATGACACCACTGTGAGTACAACCTTACTCACCCAGTAACTACCAGGACTGCACGAGGTAACAATGAGTTTATCACAACCCAGCCCTTAATATAGAATGCAAATAGAAAATCATCCTATGAAACATGTGATACAAAAGTGATATGAAACAGTATCTTAGTCACCGATTAAAAACACCCCAAACAAACTGACTGGTGAGCTGTATCGGTTTGCATCTGAATCTCCTCATCTGCACACCGCCTTCAGCCAGAGAAAAAGAGGAGGGGGAAAAATGTGCCAATACAAAAGAAGAACAAATAAAACTGAAAGAGAACAGGGAAATCACAATATTTCAATGTTATTAATCAAGGAAAGCTGCTGAAGCATGTAAGATAACTAGGTCTCCCTCCATTCTCATGATAAAACTTCACTAATTTCCAGAGGTAATAGTAAGTGAGTTGGGTGTTTTGTGGCTTCATTTCTTTCCTACTGTTAGTATTACTGTTTTCCCCAACTGATGGACACCTCTGTTTAGAGCAAGCATTCTTTCCCATAGTAAGAACACCAAAACAAGGAAGAAAGAAACATTTAATATGACTCACAATCATTGCCAGCCTCAAATATTTATTATTCTTCCTTCAGGCATTGATTACACCACCCTACAGAACACTGTGCCACCTTCTGTAAAGTTATTTAAATCTGCCTCACCTCCTAATTTTTTTTTTTTTTTTTTAATGCTTATTATCTGGAGGATCTCTTCCAGGCTGCTAGCACTAGGCCATGTTATCTTACCTTTAAAAAAATAAAAAATCTCATACTCCTTTCTTTTTTTCCTCTTTTACAGCTCTAGCCCTTAAATTAAAGAGCCCAATTTGACACTGATTCCTCTCTGAAACAGCTCATTCTTTATTTATAAGTTTGCATGAGTAATAACAGATGTTTTTCTGCCTGTCCTTACTAGCATGACCTACACGGAGTCTACAGGATTGTCCTTCAACCCTGACCAAAGTTCTGCTCTAACAGATGCCACGGGTTCTGGCTTCCCATAGAGAACATATGCATTACTATCAAAAATTATTTGGGATGCCATTAAAACACCCTTGCTGCTATGTCAATATATTAAAAGGGAAAAAAAAAAGCAACAAAACCAAACAATGATCTTCCTCAAATTGCTGACTATTCAAAATTGTTCCTGTTCTTTGAACTTGCTTTGCCTTCTACCATCTTCTAGAGGAAATCCGGGAAAAAGGACTGACACTAAGGACCCCTCTTACTTCTACCAACCACAACCAAATCTTAACACATGCCAGCACTTGTAAACGCATATTTTCTGTTTCTCCCTGCTCTGGAAGTGTAGAGAATGACTTCCCTATTAGGTGAGTTTGACTTACGTTCAGGGATAAGACCAGATAATTTGCAAAAAATGCCAAGCTATTAAAACAAGCAATCTCCATACCACCACTGCTCAGAGAGGCAGAGCTGTGCTCTAGGGAAGAAGAGGGCACCTAATAAGGGACAGCATTTTAAGAGAATTTGTGTTCTTTGTAGCTCCCTGTGGTGTGTATAGCATGGCTTCTAGTGTTTTGTTTATTGAAGTCCACTGATCATCAGAAAAGAGATGGGCAGTACAACTACAGACAAAAAAAAATCCAGCCAAGATCAAAGACACCAGAAATCCTAGTAGATGAAAGCCTGTGCTTCCAATGCTGCTGACCATGTGATGATAGTTCGCAGCTGAGGGGTCTGGAAAGACAAAGTGGTCATAGCTCCTCCTGCAGAGAGCTACTCAAATCATCATGGACCTGGCCAGAACTTTAAGGTCCACCAATACATGTCCTTAAACTTCCAGCCATCTAGATCCCTCCTAGAGGACAGAAAGAAGGAAATATGAAAGGCCAGAAGCAAACACAGTATAGCTGCAGTGTTCCTAAGACAATTTAGTAGATAGGGCAATGCCAAAAAAGCCTCCCATTTAGTAAGAAATGCTACATCACTTGCAGCTCCACTCAGCCAAAAAATAATCCTTCCCAATTACAGCTATTCTTCCCTTCACTCTAGAGTTTAAGACCCCATGGGGTGAAGTCTGAAAAAATTAATACTTTGTATCCCTGAGTATTACCTGCACTTAGGTAAACAAGCAACACAAGAGAGAGATGGGGAAATACAGGGAAGGTGTGGGAAAGCAAAAAGGTAAAGTAATACGGAACAAGGTGAGAAAAAGAATTAAAGTAAAATCAGTCAGATGATTTGGAATAATCTCCTTTTACTCTAAGTGGTCAATCATTAACTCCATGGTGGCTTTGAAGGAACAGGGCAGGAGGACCTGCATCAGCTGATGAACTATGCAGAAAGCCATCCCATAGCTGAGACTTGACTCCACCTATCCTCTCTAGAAATGGGGAGCAGAAAAATGAGGCAGTGACAGGGCTGAAGGAAACTGACCAAATGTCCTGACTAAGTCAGTGGTCAAGCTGACATCTCCTTTTCCTTATCCCTGAAAGCAAGACTACTGTTTCCTTATCTGACTCTAAAGGACACCCAAATGTACTTAATTTTCAAAGGCGTCAACTGCCTTCTGGAAAGGCTAGGTCTAATAACAGGCAGTAAATATAACTCCTTTACAGCAACTAATTCATTCACTGCAAATCGCCTTATGATCTTTTTTAACCAACAGCCCAAAGCAAGATTGCAAGATGGGGCTCACACTGTACAGAAGGGTTATGGCAATTAAAAATAAGCACACAAAGACTCAGTCTCGAACTAACTGCATTTCTGGGGTACACGTCTGCTACATTTGAAAAATAAAATCACATCAAATGCACACACAACCACATTCATATCCATGCAAGCAATATGCAATGTGCCTGTGCTTACCCCTGCAAATTAAAAACAGCACTGCTCTTTCAAAACTAAAAAGCTCCTAGGGATAACCTTTCACAAATAAACAACCTGCACTGCTCGGGGAGGGATTTTATAAAGAACAGAGATTACAATGGGCTTAATCATGATTAAACACTGATCTGGCTCAATCTACTCAAAAGCAGACAAAAAATAAATAAAAACCTCCAGCAGATGCATTTCATACTGGAAATTCTGGAACCTCAATTGACGTCATACTTTTTATGTTCTGATAATATCTGGAGGAAACAGTACACTGGCTCAAGAAAACAAAAGCAGATTTTTAGTTAAAATTCTCCATGTGCTATGTAGAAAGAAGGCGGCTGCAGCAGGGAACACACAGGGCAGCTCAGCATTTCACAAACCTGGTTTTGACTGCAGCTGAAATTGCACCAGCAGAGCGATGCCACCAAAAAGAAATAAGCACTCCCTTTTGCCCTCATTTCCTGTGTTTTACCCATAAAATTGTTCAACAGTAGTCACTGAATTTCCCCTCAGACAAAAGCCACTTCTGATCAATGGCAGGCATGTTAAATTTCTTCTAGTAAAATAATGCCACCTACTCAGTATCACCCCAGTTGTGCTTCCCCGATTCCTCATGCACAGTGTGAAAATTCTGTGTGATGGGAAGGGGCTGAATTTAGCAAATATCTCCCAAATATAGACATCTGGTCTTTCCTATGGGTGAGGAAATCCAGGAAACTGATTCCACATCATGGGAGACAACTCCAGCCGTCAGTACTGCTGAGGGAGGTAGGAAAAGTAAAAAAATGAGCACAGATTTTAGAGATTGTTTGCTTACAGTGCTAAGCTCTCCATTTAATGCAACAAGGTAAATATGAATAAAGATAAACAGCTCTTTATGGGGGGTGGGGGGAATCTACCTGGAGGAGCAAGCTGATCAGAGTTTTCTCATTCTATCATCTCCATCAGGAATTCCCAATGGCTGACCAAGTAAGATTAGGCCAACAGAAGAGATCCCTTCCTGTACTGAGAAGGTACATCGCTGACTGTCCTCATGTCCAGAGAATGCGTTCTGTGCTTCAGAGCCACCAGGTAAAAGACTTTCAACCCCTCTTGATTTGTGACCTCCAAAATTTCTCCAGTGAAGGTGAAAATCCCCACACAGACAGTGCAAGCCTACTGATAACTACTTTGTTCTTTTCACTTTCTTTTGACTGACCTCTTGGACGTAGCTCACAAAAATTTGCCATCACTGTTATAGGGAGACCTAAATAGTGAAACTTATGCTACTTACAGTGATTTTCAAGCTGCAAGTTATCAACAACTTCAAGAACATCATCCCTAAACAAAATCAAAATTCTCACCCCAATTCCTATTGTCCTTCAGCCCACCTAGTCTTTCTCATGGCAGTCTAAATAGATCCCTTCCAACTTCAGGCAGAATAATCATCACTTTGCAGATGAATTCCACACTTAACAAACTGCAGATCAGAATCACATGATGTGCATTTCGTAGATAAGAAGCCAACAAACTTCTGTCTGTGGAGCCAAGTGGACAGTCCTTTGTCATCTTGAGTAACAGCAGATGCATTTATTTTTAATACACAAATAGGAAAATAATGGGTTACTGTTGCTTGTTCACAAAACAAGCTTACCTTATAAAAAGCTGTCAGGGGATTACTAAATTGTACAAATTATTTAACTTGCCTCTATAACCCACCTCTGAAGGAGAAATGAGCTCAAGAGCTCCTGTTAACACCTGAAAAATGCAGGAGAAAACACTTAGAATGCTAAGAATATTTTATTTTTCTTGTAAGATGGATGACTCTTCCTGCACAACTTACTGGCATCAAACACCAATGAGAAAAATTGCTTTGGTGTACATGCTTGCCTATGGAAAAGGACTACGAATTTAAATGCTAAAAGAGTAACCAACGTGAAATGTCACCTGGCTAGACAGTTCAACCTAATTACTTACACAGATTTATTTTTAAACTATAAAAACAGCATGTTCCTTGGGAGAATTATTTTTTTTCCTTCCCCAAATAAATACAATTAACATTTGCCAAGTAGAATTCTTCTTCTGCAATTAAGGACTTGCCAAAATTAGATAAAGTAAAGTACTCAAAAAACACACTGGGGCAAGAGTGTCGCTGGGAGTCTCTCCCAGAGCTACGCTTCTGGAAGAGATCTTTCATACAGGACTCAGCACCAACAAGCCTGTGTGCCTGCGATACTTCTTTCTAAAGCCTGAGTGGCTTTGAACCCTTGTGGGGACAAGGCTGGCATGACTGGAAGCCCTCCCATGGCATCTCGCCATCTGTGTTCTTCAGTTCCCTCAGCAAATGCCAGCAGCCCTTCTGAAGGGAAGGCATGCAAGTAACGCAATCCCACAGCAGCAGGGCAAGCTCAGCAAGGGGGCAGGGGGAAGCAAACACAACAAATTTGAAGGCTCAAGGTAGGACAAAATACAGGTAAGCACAGGCTTGGTTTTAAGCTGCCTGTAAAACCACTCACATGGAGCCTGTGCTGGAATGGGTCTGATGGGCTACAGTCAAAAAAACACAAACAAGCCCACCTCTGACCCAGAATTTTCTCCAGGTAAAGGCTCTTGTTCTTCTTATGTGACCTGGTTCACTGAGATAAATTATTATTTTCCCGTTCCTCCTAACAACAGCAAGCATGGTGCTGGGGCTCAGCTCCACTTGCAGCACCCCGTCTGTGGTGCTTACAGGAGCCTGTGGCACCCCAGAAAAACAAACCAGCTCATGAGCAGCATCCAAGGGTCAGTCAAGCTTGTCCTGATCAGAATGGGCTGTAATTAAAACCTGCCAATCATCCCTTCTGTCTTGGCAACCCCAGGCATAAACACCGCCAAGTGTGGCAGATCTTCGGCTTAATGGGCCATTTTGGCCCAATTTGCCAAAACATTGGGGTTTAGGAAATTAAACAAATAGAGTCTTCACATGACACAAAGCTTCTCACAGTGTGTTCAGTTTATTTTCAATAGCCAAGTTGGGAGAAACATTTAAAGGCACTTAAGAATCTAAGATAGAATGGCACAAAATCCTTTTGCAGAAAGCAACACCCCAACAGTTCAAGCAAGTTCTCCCAGCCTGCTCCAACAGTCCACTGGCTTCATGTGCCTCACCTCACAGTCCATCTGTGTTATTTGTGGCCGGAATAATTTTATGACACTGTCTCAAGGCCCTGGTTCTCAAGAGACTCGCTACACATGCACTTAACTTCAAAGTGGTTTGATTTCATAGAGCTAATCTGAAGCCCCTAAGATTAGCACTGCTGGTTCAGCAGGGGTCTTCTGCTCACCCTGGGATTCCATGCAGGTGTCAAAAATATGTAAGAACACTTTCAAAGCTGGGCATCAAATTTTAGAAACAAGGAAGTTTCCAAAGTTCAACACCATCTATGACAGACTGAAAAGTGCCCTATAGGAAAAATAGTTTTAGGTTATCATGTCCATAGATACTTTAAAGAAAACTTCCCCTCAAAAACTGGAAAAAAAAAATCTTAGACTAAATATTAAAATACTATAATTTAATAATATTCTGTATTCCTGCAGTATAATGCTGATAAATAATGACTTACGAATACAAAACTCAGCACGGTGTTCTTAAAACCTGACTCTGCAAGCAGGCTGGACAAGGGAAGTCTGTGGGTTTCTTTCCCCTTCTGTACTTAAAAAATAAAGACAGCAAATTTCTTTGAACTTACATAATTCAAGCCTGTTATTTTCCATAGGGCTAAACTGGCCTTTTAAATAAGCTTGGCATTGTATGAAAGCAGATGTCAAATACTCAGAGAGCTCAATTTAGAAAGATCATTTTTCTGAGGCCGAGCCTCTCTGAAGAGCTTCCTGCAGCGCTCCAGACAATGCCTCAAACAGCCACTCCCACCAGGCTGAGGTCACTTAACTTTGCCAGGCCATGTTTCTGGAGGCATCGGGCCAAAAGGAGGTACGGGTCCATTGGAAAGGTGGGAAGTGTACGGGGTGTGAGGTGCCAGAGAATCCGACTGCTGCAAACGATGAAAATTTGCTAATATTAACCTGTTTTGCACAATGAGTGGTGGAGAGCCATGTCTTGTTCACTTGTGAAAAACTACAATGTCACCTGTGTAGTCCTTTGTCACTGCCTTTAATCAAAATCTACCTCTTCATGTCAAAATCAGAGTTCACAAAAGCCAGTGAAGAGATGCCCTGTGTGAATTAACTGGGGTGTACAGAGAACCTCTGTGGAATGCATCTCCAGTCAGCGCAAGGCTGAAGCACCCACTGCTGCTGTATTTTGTTTTACTCACAATTTCTGCAGTACCCAGCAGGTGCAGCCTGAACACAGTGCTGCAGGACCTTCTCCTTCATGTGTTCAAGGCAGGCGAAGGTTTGCTCCCTTCCTCCCCGAACCTTGCCACACCACTCTTAGCTACAGAGGGGCTGCTTGGGTCAGCACCACCTCAATGCCTGCCCCAAGACAGCAGCTTTTCCAACAGGGCTCAGAATCCAGTTGATTAGTTTGCATCCTAACAAGTCTCTCATGCTGCCTCACAGCTGGCTCCTTGCTCTTGTAGGTGAAGGAGTGAGTGTAGGAAGCGAAGGAAAGCCACTGGTCCCAGTAGGGGCACTGGGAGCCCAGTCCTACATGCCAGGCCAGAAGAATCATAAAGCAGAAAGAAATACAACATTTGGTTGTTCATTCAGAAGAAGGCCATCATAGAATGGTTTGGGTTGGAAGGGGCCTTAAAAGATCATCCAGTTCCAACCTCCTGCCATGGGCAGGGACACCTTTCACTAGACCAGGTGGCTCAGAGCCCCTCCAACCTGGCCTTGAACATTTCCAGGGATGAAGCATCCACAGCTCCGAAGAACCTGTTCAAGTGCCTTCTCAACCTTACAGTAAAGAATTTCTTCCATATATCTGACCTAACCCTGCTCTGCTTGCAATACCCTTGGCTGAAGCGCAACACTGGATTTTATTATTTACTACTTATTATTAAGCATTGCTTACCCCAAGCTTGCTGTAAAATCAGAAAGCACCAAAAGCACATGGTCAGCTTAGACAAAACATTGACCCTCTGCCTTCATGCACTATGTAGCTAGGAAGATGTCCTGTTTTATGCTGCATGATTTTCCGTGAAGTTAGGAAGCAAAACTAATACAGAGAGCTTTAAGAGCTTAAACATGTTACAACAGTTGCATTAGATATATTTTTAAATACCTTTTCAAGTGCTTCTCTGTCAGCCAGCTCCTGCACAGCCAAAAGCTTGATACTGTAAGAAAAAACAGAGAGAAAAAGAGAATTAATCACTCCACTGCACGCATTACAGAAATCGAAGTAACAGCAGAACTGAAACGCTTTTTATATTCTCTCTCGACAAAAGAAATGCAAGAAATATTCAGAATAAAAAAAACCAAAGCAAGAGAGACAGTGTTACTTTCTTTGCCTTGAATTAGCCATCACAAGCAGATTTTTTGGTTTCTAAATTACAAGCATATCTGAATTCGCCTCACAGAGAAAGTGCATTAATCATTACTTCTGTAATATCCCAAGTTAACACCAAAGGATCTTCTGAATGACAAACACAGAAGAATATTGTAGACATTTCTGTCAGTTGTAGTCAGCTTTGTTCCTCAGTGTCAACAGGTTTCTATGAGTCCACAACAGCCATTCCCAGGGATTTACAGTATTATATATGAGATGCAGTACTTAAGACAACCCAGCTCAAGAAATTTGAGGGAGAGATGAGGGAAATGTGCACCACTGTTTAAAAGCAGGGTAGAAGGCTAATCCACAGTTATTTTTCTTGTAATGCCCTTTGCTAATCAATCCCAAATTTCTTCACCTACTGAATCTTTTCTAAGTTTTTACCTTTAGGGGCTAAATCCTGCACACTGAATTTCATTCACTTCAACAAGGTTATGAGAGTTACTCAAGCAGGATTCTACACCTGTGTTGGAACTCCACATGCTCACTTCCCTTACCCAGTCTTAAACCAAGTCACTTAATATATTATCCTTGGACTACAGAGGATAATTTCCTTTACCCAGGGATACAAAAATATTTGCATGGCAATAGAAAAATCAAATTATGCATACAAATATTGTCTAAATTACTCTCACCACCCTGCACACAGACACAGTAAAAAGCCAGTACAGTTAAAAGCTCATATTCAAGGTGTGAATAGTCAACATAGAAGTCTGCCAGAGGATATAATACAAAAAGTTTTATTAGCCTTTCAGAACCTCAGAGCAATATTGCATAACTCTTGAACATCCGCTGGCATCTTATATGCTAATTATGTACATCCATCCTGCAACAGCAGCTGCCAAAGCACAGTTTTAGTGCTGTCCTTCTACAGCTTTCCACTGCAGGTATTCACAGCCTAATCCCTAAACACCAATGTGCTTTCACTTTAATGGACTTCTAGCTTTCAGTGTCTTCAAGGCATCATAAAAAGCCCACATCCAATGAATTATAAAATAGCCACAGACAGTACATTTCTAGTCTGTAGAGACTATTACTACTAAGACAGAGAGGGTGGAGATGGTTCAAAAAACAATGGGATAATCAGGAAAATGAAAAAGGTATTCCATTAAAGCCCAACCACTATGGTAGCAGGGGACATGTGATTTGGTGTTACTGTTTGGTAAACACACCAGTGTGGATGCTGAAAGCTTGGCTGCAGAGAGATTTTCCAGCTCTCTGCCAGTGTCCATGTGAAAGCGAAGACTTTCACATGGATGCTGGCTGAGAAACAGTTCGAGGTTTCTGTAAACTAACTTCTTTATCTTGCAGGTGCAAGGTGTTTTGCAATATTGTTATGGTTAGCTGAAGAATTGTATTGGAATGGGTGTTATTGAATCTAGCCAATCATTCTGAGAGGTGGATGGTCAAGGAACCAATGACCTTATGCCATTCAAGCGACCTAGAGGATATAAACCACTCTGTATATTAATAAATAATTCCCCTCTTCCTGAAATCTGCCTGCTTTGTTTCTCTCTGTCCCCGGTACAACAGCGACACACCAGGCTGCACACAAGCATTCAGCTGAACAAGAAGGCACCTAGGGAAAGTACAAAGCCAATACAAGGTATTTTTAAACATCATTTTCCTTGTAATTCAGCCAGCATACAAAATAAAGATGGGATGGGCAGCAAGCAAAGAAGGCACCTCCATTAAAACAACACTGAAGTACTGTGTCCAACTCAGAAGGAGTCTCAGCTGATGCACCTTGGAAAAGAACGTCCAATAACCCAGGCAATATCAATGCAGCCACAGTCAAGACCTGCCTCTCAAATCAGGAGTCACCTCTTTGTTTTGGATGACTCACCTCTGTTGCAGTGCATTTGAGAAAAACACTGGATGGGCGAGACGGAGGTAGGCTAACACACACATGGATGCATTCAGGCTGCTCACAGCCAGCTGGGTTGCTGCAAAGGTGGCTTCAAGTCTGTGTGTACATGGGTTGGGGGTATGCAGATTACTTCTGTCTTTTTCTTTTTGAAGCTAGAAACTTTTTGATTACTTAATCAAATCAATCAAGGCTGTGGATGCCTCTAACAATTGACTGATTTATTTCTAGAACGTTATTTGTGAATTATCTGACACTCAATAGCTGCAGAAGAAAGATGCAGACTGCTCCAAAAGCAAGTACCACTTTCACTAGAGATCATCATCTCACTGTAAAAACCTACCTTCCTTCCCATTTACACCTGTAAAGCCCCAGCAGAACTTTTTCAACTGGTGTGTGTTTATTTAAAACAAAGAATAGTTACACAGAAGCAAGTAACAAAACAGGAAGCAGGAATCTTTTTACTTTATTTCATTATATTATGGAAATGCTGTACCCTTGTTCAGAGGTGAAGAATCCATACAAAGAGTTTACATCTTGCAGACATACTGCATATGCAGGGTCAGAATCAAATCTCAATTCAAAGTTGCTACATGATTTGCAGCAACATTGGTTTGATCCCTGCAGAGAAAAAGACTTCCTCTGCTGTTATAAATTGAGATATCAATGTCTGCCCAGTACTTTACTCTTTTCTCCTCAGGTGACACCTGAAAATACCTCAGGTATTTTTTCTTGGTCAAAAGGAAGCCGCAAATGCAAGTATCAGCCTTTATACAACCAGCTGCAAGATCCTTCTTTCCTTAAAGCACCATCACAGATGCTGTCTCTCTCCACTGGATTACAGTCCACTATCTGGAAAATTGTTCTTAATAACCAATTATTTACTGCTATTTCTTCCAGCAGTTCCAAGCAACGTTAGTATGTGCTACTTGATGCAATGTCAGCTTGGAAATGCAGCTTCTTTCAAGGCTGCTGCTTAGGGCATTTGATGCTTCAAAAAGAAATCAGGCTGCTTATTTAGGCCCTACATCAGCAATCTTACAACCACTGAGAGCAGCTCATAACTTCATTTGCTGTTTGTAGCTTTTGTGTTGTGTTCACCAAGGATTTCAGAGTAGATGGGAATACAGTCAGTAACGGGGGGGGGGGGGG
>VZTE01001934.1:729845-760760 GCA_013397775.1 Eulacestoma nigropectus
TGAAGCCCAAGCTCTTGCAGTCTCCAATACAACACATAAGTACTCTGTTTATATATATCCTTGGCATTATTTCTTTCATCCTCACCTGTGTTGTGCAAACACTAACTCATTAATAAAATCATAGAAAAGTCATATTTCCCAAAGAAACCTTATGGCTCCTGGAGAGCCTGCTCTAACCTACCAGCTTTAAAATATACTGGTTAAGAAAGCTGTAATATGAGTAACTATACTGAAAATGGCTCTGCTTGAATCTGGAACTCTATTAAAAATACTCACTGACTGAATTACATGATCTATTTAAACAAAGCTATCAAAATAAATATCCTGGCACCCCAGGCACACTCAAAATACTTGAAAACATGCAGTGATCAGGATGAAGGGACTCTCCTCCAGCACTGAAAATATGCAAACATGATGTGCTGTCAAGGAAACACGACTCCCTCTTTTTTTTGGCCATGGGTGACGCATGGCATTCTCCTCTAAGGGAATTCCTTTTGGCTTCCAGAAGATTAGTCACAGTGCTGAGCAAATGCCTATAGCTACAGCACATTTCTATGCCTCAGGGTATCATTGCAACCCTTTCCTCAAAGTCTTCCTACTTAAAAACAAGTAGCATTGGGTTTCTCTTTCTAATCCCACATAGCCAGGAGTAATTTAAATCTTTTTGGCAGTCTTTTGCAACGCTGCAAACTTTTAGATAGGTCCCTTGCTGGCTGGTGCATTCTTGTTCACCATGAGCCATCGTGACCACGGTTAATTTGCGCTGAGCTTCACTTACCAGCTTGAATTCACACTGCCCACAAAATCCCATCTGCTCCTGCAGTGGGGAATGTTGGGGTTTTCCTAAGAACCACTAGAGGGTCATCTGCCTGCAAACCAGTGAACCTCTGGCTCTGCAGTAAAGCGGATGGGATAGACTGAGACTGCCACACAAGGCAGATCCCAGATCCATCCATGCAGAATACACCTGAGGTCCTCACCTGAGGAAGAGAAGCTGCTTCCTCCAAAACTAGCTAGAAGGGTGCTTTAGGGGTAGAAAGGATTTTAGAATTACCGTCAGTTTCTGGACCACCCCTACACAGAACTAGAACTGCAGCCATTATGGACACAGGTCACCTGGCTGCCACTAGCAAGAGAGAGGGTCCCCAAAGCAGAGCATGGATGAGCACAGTGACCTATGTCTGCTGAGCTGAGCGCAGCGTGCAGCTGAGGCTTCTATTCAGTGCACAATCTGGTAATTTTGAGGAAAAGGGAAAGAGGAGAAATTGAGGAAAATGTAAAGCATTAAGTTCAGCAATCAGAGACTCAGTGAAGTGTTTAGGCCAACACTTGGCCTCACGACGGTGTCCTACAAAAGCTCAATTACATACCTTTGCTCGAGGCCTGAGCTTTTCCAAAAGCCTCATGCTTTTTATCAGCCAGTGCATAAGCCTAAAGTTAACAACATTGAGAAATGCCATTTGACTTCTCTTGCTTTTCTGTCTCCTTCTTCAGCATACAGCTATACCAAATCTTGCTTCAGCTAGACTCAAAGACATGATTATAAATAGCCCATGCAAAAACCACTCAATACCAAACCATCATTTCAAGCAACATTAAATAATTCCTTTCTCCGTCCCTTTTAGTCCACAAACTCTTCCTCTTTGTTCTTGAGATAAGATCCCACAAATATCTTATGGCCCACAGTGAAGTTTTATGGATCACTTACATATCTAAGAGTAGAGCATGAATGCACGTAACTGAAGTGATTAGTGACAGAGGCATGTGTGACTTAGTTAACAAAAAGAACAGGAAAAAACCACTCGGGCCACCAAATCTGTACGCCAAAATTGTATTTGCAAATCTATCCAAACTGGCCTTACTCATAAATCTATTCTGCTCTAAGAGATGGGCATGAAACATGAGAGTTGGACTAAAAAAAGAAACAAAAACACGCAGCTGAGCTGTACTAATGGTACCTGGGAGGGATCACTCCTCATCAGCTGCCTGCTGTCCCTATCCCTCACCTTGGTCTCCAGCTCTGCTGCTGAAAGGGCATGATCATCACTATTCACACTGCAGCCCCTCTTTTTCCTTCGGCATTTGCCGGATGACACGGTGAGTAACAACAAGGATGGGGAAGCTACCCATGCATGTATGTGTTCCCTGTGAGGCTGTGGTGGTCCCCGCTGCCTCAGCTGTCAACAGCCTGAGGTTAAGGGCTGTGATTAACTGTTTTCCAGTTGTTTTAAGTATAGCCAGATGCTCAGGCATCAAGCACGTGCTGCTTTGGGAAATACATGGAGAGCGGGGAAAGATAATAGCCCAAAAGTGAAAACCATGGAAAAACACAGATCTTGTGGCTTAAACAAATGTGGGGGGAGGTGGTGGGGGTGGCGTGTGGGGCGTATGAAGGGGGTGGGGGGGATGGGTTTTGCTGTTTGGCTGTTTGTTTTAAATATAGAGCTGCTGCTCGAGTTGTCCCTTGCTGCTAATGCCTAACGGGACCCAAGACTTCTCTTCCTGACTCTGTCTGCCTCTGTGATGATTAACTTGCACAAGAGTAGGTGAAAGAAGAGCAGGCTCCCACCAATAGCATGGCAGACACAGTGAGATGATGGGGGAGCAAGTCTGAGCACCCCAGGGCTGCAAAGGGATCTGTGCCACTCCTTTTTTGGGGCTGCCCACACTGACCAGGGCAATGGGTCACCTAACTGGCGTGCCTTTACAGTGAAGGAGCAACCTTTAAGACTTTCATCAATGCATGCACTGTAAAAAACCATCTTATTTTTGCTGGCACATCCCATTTACAAAGTTGTCTTTCGCCCCCAAGACCCTGTTCACTCACACCCCCATAAAAACAAAAGCAGGAGGAGGAAAGAAAAGCATGCTCAATGACTTTCAGCCTTGTACACTTCCTCCATCTACCCCTATGAAGTTGGATGAAGAAAAAAAACCACAGTTTCTCTTTTTCCAATAAAAGCATCTGCATCTTCTCAATCACTCCTTAAATGGAAGGAAAAATTGTGTCCACTGCCACATCTTAACGGCTGCTGGAAGCCACCAGAGAGCTTATGCAGTAAGCTGATGGGCTTGGATGGGAATACCATGCCATACTGCCTTGGGACTAACTGCCAGCTAATGACACAACAAAATATGTTGGAAGATTCTCAGGAAAAAATGTATCTACAGTAAGATGAAATTATGATAAAATCAGGGAACTGCATTTCCTACATATTACATGTATTTCTATCTATCTATACTATAGATACACATAAAACAGATCATATACATGTTATATATAATTTTCGAAACATTCATATATATACACAACTATATATAGGTGAATTTATTTAGGGCTACTTATTTTGCAGCTTCTTCACTGGGATGAAAGCAGACATTCTTCAATGTCTAGTCATTGCTGATTTGCCTGCAGCATGGTCTGAAACCAAAAAGCAGATCAAGGCACTGCAGCTGGAAGGGGAACCAGGAGTAAATGGAAGGAGCAGAGAAGCTGAAATCCATCAAGCAAATTGGCAATGTAGTGCAGGCCACACAAACACTCCCACCCTGATGTTTGCATTCATGGATCCTATTACATTATGTGAGTGATTGAAGTATTTGTCATGGGGAGAAAGGAAACTGTAATGGAACTAGAAGAGGGAAAACATGAATTATGGATGGTTACTACTGAGAGTTGAAAGGGGAGAACAGCAGCATTGCAAGGCAGGAAGCAATTGAAATAGTTCATTTCTTTCCTTTCCTATTTCAGTGGTTCCATGGGTTCAGGGATGCTCTCTACTTGCTGTCCTCTGTCCTAAACTTGCAGCAAAGCCATCATTTTGCAGGACCTAGGAACTTTGCATTGAGGATCTGATTTATGTTCAGCTGATGCTGTGGTTTCAGTGCAGCTGTATCATTGCAGGAACAGAACGATGATTCATAAACTCTGGGCATTGTGTATTCCCAATGCACGATAGAAAAACCAAAAAGGTTGCAAGAACAGCAAACTTCTTCGTGGAATTCTGGAAGGAAATAAAACACGCTCACAATGACCCAAACCACAGCCAACTGCAGAAAACATGTGAATGCCCATGTATAATGAGACCTGGAAGCCTTCTTGACCACCTCCTTGGAAACACCCAACCCAAGCTATTTCCAAATGGATGAAAGCCATGCTGCTGTGCATACAGACTTCCACTGCATCAGTAAGCAGAGCAGGTCACACTTAGCAAAATTAAGAGGGGAGTTGCTCAAAACTCACGGCATCTCTGTGATGCAAAAGAAACATCACTCTTATTCATCTACCCAGAAAAGGTGTCTCCCGAGTTGTGAGGCAGTGATGCTTTTTCAGGACACTTGTGCAAATTCTGGGGGGTTCTATCATAGAGAGGTGGTTAGGAGCAACAGGGAAGAGTCCTATTTACCTCCTTCTCCACATAAAGGAGCCTAATTTGGAGCCTAATCTTGGGCCTAATTCTTTCCTTTTTTCAGGTAAGGGGGAAGGAGACAGGACATCATTTCTACCTGTAGAAAGTCTCTCTGAAGATTCCCTCAAACTTTTACACTAGAGGAAGTCACACAAGGGTCATCCTTTGGATGCACAAAATGCACACATAAATACTGTCCTTTCTTTCATTATTAGGTTCATAAATCTGCATTTGAGGTACAGAGTACTGAAGACTCAAGCACTGTGCTAACTGTACTTTTTAGAAACACTTGGCTAAGTTAGAGGCCATCCTATGGCCTTTTCTTTGATATCCTGCTATTATTCTTTCCTGTCCTTCTCCAATTCTGTCTCTGCAAACTGGTGCAATGCCAAGAGAGTGGCAGCAGTTAGAAAAGCAAAAGTCAGGGAAGACTTCCAAGGTCCTCAGAAGAAATGCTGGTTATTAAGGGCTGGGATACATTGCACTTGATTGAACAGAATCAAAGCTGATTCCTGAGAGGCAAAGGTTAATTAGGCAAATGGCTCAAAAGGATCAATCTGTTCTAACCCATTATTTGTTCTTTTTTTTTTTTTTTTTTAATTTTAAAAGAGAGTTTAAAATAGACTAGGCAGCTGAAAATATGTCCCAAATTCCCAAATGCATGAGATGAAACCACAAAAGGCCTGGGACTGCCAGTAACCTATTGACTCCAGAGTAGCAGTCTAACGAATAAAGAAGCAGTAAATCAAACACCTATATTAAATTATACTAAACACAGCAATCTTGCCCATACATAAATACTAACAAGGACCAGGTACATGCAGGGGCAATGCAGCCAAACTCCCGAAATCATTCAAAACTGAGGGTGACAGTCCAGCAGGCTTCTCTGTCACCACTTCCACCTCCATATTCACTGACTGCTCCTGTGACAAACACTTCACTACATGATAATTCAGGCAGCAGAAGAGAGTACTACTGCAAGTGGCGCATGTGTGTATATGTGTGTTATATTTATGCACAAAAAAATTACACCATTTGTTGCAACTCACTTCTGACAAATAGCAAACCAAGATCAGTTGCCCGCATTAAAAAAAAGCAGGGGGGAGTTGGCTTTAAGTTTAATTCATATAATGAGAAAATGCATTTTTCTTCCTCAGTATTTAATTTCTTATTATATTTAGCTAAGAGCAATAATGTCTTCATTCAAACCAGTTCACCTTACGCTCAGTGGTTTTGAAGTTGGGCAAAACCCTCTGTATAATGTCCACAGTCATAGGATTATTTTTTAATTTTTCAAAAGATGCCTATTCCTTTATAATTCCACAGGAAGAGAAGGAGTCACAGAGAATGTTGTGTTTGTACCAACATTGATTTCTTCTGAGTCATTAAAACTGGACAACATTTAACTTGCCCTGAATTATTCAAATCTGTCCAACAAGGGAGGAGACCAAGACTGAAAACAAAAATTTAGAAGGTCATAAAAATCAAAAGTGACTTAGAGCTTCCAAATACAGGCATTATGTTATAGTGTACGCAGTCTGGCATTTGGCTCTTTTTCTGGATTTTCTGAATCATTCCCTGCTGGGGTAGAGTCTTACTTCCAGAAACAGCACCTTCTCCCACCCAATCCTGCCCTGCTGCAGCAGTGGAAAAACTGAGTAGTCACTAGTTAAATTAAATGGATATGCTTGGGAAAGGGCACACCACCAAACTACCGTTCTGCCATGAATTACAAAGCTACCAGCAAAATTATGGGGCACTGGGAGGCAAAGTGGTTAATAGAGACTCTACTTTATATATTTACCTCTATGTCCCTGCAAAATAAAATGTGATTTGAAATAGCCTGCTTCCCTTTCTCCATTAGGAGTGTGAACCATATGCTAACAAGCTCTTATGTGAAAGCTCGTCATGGCCTCTTATTCAGCCTCAGAAACTTAAGGCAGTATTGCTTTGCCATACATGCACAGCCTCGTCTCAGAGAAATGCAGAGTTAAAATCCTTACAAAGGAATACAGTGAAAGTCAGTTTATTTTGCAAAATACTTGCTCAAGAGCAATGCTGCAGTTTTATGGTAGTACAACCACGATCAGCTGGTGACATCTGAGTGCCACTAAGATTTAGCCTGGTGTTGTGCAAAGAGTATTGAAGCTTCCTGGCTGAATCTGGATGTAGAAATCTGAAGTTTTTTACAGCACACTCTTAAGAAAGAGATTGACCCTCAAGAGCTGGCTCCTACTTTGAAGAGGCTGGTGGAGCACCACAGCCATTGTGCATTTCATATGAGCAGCTTCTGCAGAAGACTTTGTGCCAAACTGGAATGGTTTAAGCAATGGAGGACGCTAAACACCGGGAATTAAAACAGAAGAATGTGCACAAGAAATGCTCCGAGAGACACTGAAATCACTGAGGAGAGGCACTGTGAAGAGGGAAAGGGAGCACTACAGAAACCAAGAGCAGTGCTTTGGTCAAGTGCACTTTTCTCCATGGCTCTTTCACGAGCAGCTTAAGTAGTCTTACAAATTCAAGGACTGTTTGACAAAAAGGCTAAAATGAAGTGCATCATTATAACAGGTGAAAAACAAAGCAGAAACTGTATTAGCAGACAGCCTGTACGTTTTAAGGACTTCTCACTCTGTGGCCAAAAGCCAGCGCACCCATATTCCTAGAGTGGAGCTTGGGAAGCTGGTGACAAGACCTTGACACCAGTGCTCTGCAAGGGCAAGGGGCAGGCATCCAAAGACTTTGTCAAGGTGACTGAGAGCTTGTCGCCCTGAGAGGGGGGAAAGTGTGGGTTTAACAAGGTAACACTCATGCATTACTACTCCAACAAGTCTCCAGCGCAGGCCTAGCCTAACACTATCAAGTCTTCATGTCAACAGAGTGGAGCGTCAGTCAGTACAGCCATCTGCTGCTCCACATACAGGAATGGCGTTAGGACCCACTCCCAACAACTGGGTTGCTCTCTTTACAGCATCTATCCCACATGGTGAAGGGAAGGTCACAAGAGATGAGAATTCCTCAAAACTGTCACTCAGCTAGCCCACTTGTAGGTTACTGAAAACAGAACAACCCAAGCTTTGAATGAGTATGAACATTCATCCTCCTAAAACTGAGGTCAATTGCACAATCCAAAACACACACTGAAGAAATGGAAAACTGTGAAAAGAAGCAGGCCAGAGGGAGCAAAGGAAGAAAACACAAGTTTTGCATATCAGTGAAGATGACACTCCTCTGTCTTGCATGCTCCCAAGTCTTCAAATGTCAGAAAAGCCACAGAAGACAACTCAGCCTTCTCGCAGTCTTCACCACTATTTACAAGTGGTGTTGATGTCAAGCCACAAAGAATTTTGTTTACACTGATGCAACACTCTTAGGTTGCCAGAAACGCAAAGAATATTGCAGTCAGAAAACAACAGTCAGCCAATTCTGAGGTTGCATCTGCAAGAGCCCACAGAAAGCACAAATTAGATAAGAAAATTACCTGTCAAATAAGAGTAGGAAGTTAAAAGCCTTCTTTCCAAGAGCTAATTACAGAAGTATCCTATCAGCTTCATCTACATCATCACATGATACTGCATTAGAAAAGGGAATTTAGCTTATGGGGCATTTGAAGTGCCATTTATATAACTTTAACCCAAATAACAGACCAGACGGTCTTTCTATCAGTCCAGTTGTTTTGTACTTTAATAATGACTTTGAAGTGTGATGAGGGTTACGTGAAGCTTAAGCCTCCGGTTAGCCAAAAGCCACAACCGCATATAGCCTTTGCTCCGAGTATCAGAGTGACACGGAAAGGTTTTGATTTAAACCTCCAGGGGATGCATCACACAGCAGTAACTCTAATCCAGGAGCAAATGTAATCCATCCTCAGTTCTCAAAGTCAGAAAAACTGGCTGAGTCGACACTCTCCCAGCCAACAGCTGTCCTCAAACCAGCCTCTGCTCAGTTTGCTGGCAGAGATACACCAAGCAGAAAGGACACACCACTCAGAAAGGAAGTATAAGCAACATAAACATGCAGCCAAGCAGACTACGGCCTATTTCCATAGGCTGCTACCATTCACTTTTTCTACTGCATCCCAGAAAATTCCTTGAGACTATGTGTGGCAAAGAGAAGAATCCTCTACCAACCAAATCCTGTGTGCCTGTCTCTAGCAGTACTGCAGAACCACAAACACAGGAACATTGATCAAAAGAGACCATTTGATGCAGCAGTGTCCTCAACACGGGGCTATCATGAGGTCAGCTATAGCTTCACCCAGCTGAGTCTTGAAAACCTCTAAAACACTACGACACTATGACCTTGGGATAACATCTTCCAGTGCTGCACCAGCTTCTGAGTGAGGAAGCTTCTTTTAATGTCTGTTCTGAAGATCCCAAACCAACCAAGTGCTCGCTCGTTCTAAAGCCGGGAGTTATTTTACCTGCAGTGCTGCGCTATGGGCTTCCATTTGAGCTTCATAGGGCTTCATTGATACAGCTGAGTTTCTTCAGGATCTTCTGGATTCAAGGGCTGCCATCTGCCACAGTGGCCACTCCCTCAAATTACACACTCTTATAGAGCATAATAACTTATTACTCATCATAAAGGATAATCGTCCTGTGTGGCAAATATATACTGCCACAACGGTCTTTGCTGACGAAGGAAGAGGCTTATCTGACCAGATACAGCGGTCAAGTAATGTTTTCTTTCCCCTGCCCCAACAGCAGCTCATGCCAGATTCTTCAGAAGACAGAGCAAGACACACAGTAAAGACAGCAACGGGCTTCTCCGCTTTTCCTGCTGCTCTCATCCCACGTAATGGGATGCCACCACTGTCCATATAAGCATCTCATCTGGTGGTTCCCAGGCTTTCTGGGCTGCAGCCTGCTGTCAAGATTGAAGCTGCCCTCCACAGCAGATGACACACTGTTGTGAAATATTTGGCCAAAAGATACACAAAAGGGATGTCGCACCAACAATGAGACCACAGTCAAATCAATCACACCTCAGGAATGAGGTAGATGGAGGGCAACTAATCCTTTATTTGAGCTTCTGCCTAGATCCTAAACCGTGTGGCATTTTCTGGCATGGGTTTATTAACGTGCCCTGTTAAAAATTTCCTTGAAGAAAGCACAGCAGAAGGTTTTTCCCCTTGTTCTATAATGTGCTTAGAAAATAGCACAGTTGAGTTACTTTACATTCACTTATCACAGCAGCCTCTTTGTTCTAGTATCTCATGACTTTGAGATCAGGACAAACTTCATCAGTTAAGAAGCCTCATTAAAGTAATCTTTTTCTCCTACAGAAGAGGAAAAATCTTAAGTTTCTGTCATGGAAGTTATCACTGAGAGTTTTAAATTGTGAAATAGCAAGTTTCAAACCAAGAGTGTTACATGGGTACACACACAGAAGCTCATATCACCTGCAATAATTGGCACTGCTACAAAAGCAGATCTTTTGGTCAATGTCCGCAGAAACACTGTGTACAGCAGCCTGCCTAGTAAATGCTTCCCTGCAGCTGAGGACTGTGCACAGCAGCATGACAGCTCACACTTTCTCCTCGGTCCTAAGGAAAAGCCATGTGCTGTGGAAGCTCAAGAAGAATGCCATTAAAGTGAAGCCTCCTGAAACTTCAGGTGAATGGGCAGAACAGCAATGAAGCCAGGACCCCATGTCATTTCTAAAGCAATTTCTGCAATTTCAAGTTATGGCAAATAGGACCACTGCATTTGTCAGAGTATTTAAAAAAAAAAACAAAACCAAACAAATGAGCATTATGAGCATTAGTGTCAGTCTCCAAGTGCTTGGATTGGATAAGGAATAGTGCGGCATAGCTGAACAAGGCCAGGCAGAGCAGCATCATGTTGAAACACAACAGCACTGCCCAGGCACCCTGCTCCCAGTGCCAGCACCATGACCACGCTGGCCACATCCACCTTCCTGGGGTGGCCGCATGGCAGGGCTCTGTCTCCCTCAATGGGCAGCAGGACTGACCAAATGCCAGAGGTGACCACCCAGGGAACCTCTCCCCATGCCATGTTCCCACCACACAGCAGCTCTCCTGCCTGTGTAATTTAAACCTAATCTCTTCATACACCATGCCCTGTGGACTTCCACGTGTTTTACAGAGGCAGCAAGTAGTGATGCTCCAAATAGCCAGGGCGTAGTCTGGCTGTCTCTTGCAACTGCAGACAACGTGGTCCAAGCAATCACCACTCCTGCTCAGCGAGCTGTATTCAGCAGCTGGTTAAGTGAAGCCAATTTACTTGGCAGACAAGAAGCTCCCAGATTAACCTGGATCAGCTCTGGGTGCTGAGGAAGAGTAACAAGCAGCTAGCGGGAGATCTCAGGAACATGTACTGCTTCTTCGGGGATCAGAATGTGCCTGAAGCCACAGAGAAGTGATGGCACTCGTCCAGCATCGTGTCAGAGATGGAGGTGGGGCACACTCGGAGTGGCTACAGTTCCCAGCCATAGCCTACTCCACTTAGACCACCTCACTTTTTAGTTCCTCATGTAGACATTTTACAGTGCAGGAAAGCATACACATTATAGAAGTGATAATAATATAGCGTGCAGGGCTCCGACTTAAGGACAGCATTAATGCATTATTCATTACTTCAGCATGTACTCTTCGCTATTTGGATCATTCCTCTGATTTTTGTAGTAGCCCCCCTTCCTTCTCCCCTCCCCTCCACCATTTAGTCAAATAGCTCCTAGTCATAAATTTGATTACAAATTGCAAGCACTGGTTTGTGGAGGATTAATTACGGAGGTGGACTCAGAGGAAAAACTTGGTGGATGACAAGTGGTAGTTTAGAAGCACAGGACAGCAACAGGAAGTGTCAGAGTCTTCTTCTCAGCAAGGCCTGTTAAGCAACAGAAGTCCTACACTGTCTCTTTCTCAAAGGGCATCAAATAAATCCCCAAACACTGAAGAGCTGCAGCTTAATCTTAAATGGCCATATGCTATGTAAAAATAAGTCAAAATAAACAAAAATTCAAACCAAAAGCAGAGCGCCTAAGAAATCACAAATGATGGAAGGATGGAAAGGGTCATTAATTTTATTTTAAAGCTCTCAATAAACACTGATGCCTGCAAACTGTCACAACTGCTGCAGTGCACAGCCAGTGTGCAGGTATGTAACTGGTTACTATAGAAAGTTGTAGAAATTACTATTACATAAATTGCAGAGGACTGCATCTATGGAGGAATTCTATTGAACCAGCCTTCTAGTATCCACAAAAAAAAAAAGGGAAGATTTAAGGTCTAAAGAAAGGAGGACTTGTCATATCTGCTTTACCAGATGCATAATAGTGGACAATAAACACGATTCTGCTGTGTCAGCCCTGTCACCAAAGGTTTTTCTTTAGAGAGGGTACAGGTAAACTTAAAAGCAAAATCCTGAATCCTCCTAATTTTGAAAGACTGTGAGCTTGTTGGGGATTTAAAAATAAATAAATCTTTTTAAAGCTCTTCAAAGAGCCATGGAAAGGAGATTTTGTTAAACACATGATTCTCAGCATCTTCTTATTTGTGCTACACAGCATGTGTAGGGCAAAGATTTAAGGCGCTTTGCCTGTGAGGGGATGCAGCCTGCCACAGGCTGCAGCAGTGTGCTTTCCCTGAACTGAAGTAACCCTGCACAGGCAGGGATCCAGCCAGACATCTTAGGGGTTACTAAGATTCATATTGAAAGAGAAGAAACACTGACTCTCACTCTCTCTCACTAATGAAAATAAAAATTGCCAAAGGCAGATGTCTCCGCATGCTTAAATTCAGTCGGATAGTATATGGTTGGGATTGCGTTGCCACAGGACTGAATAAGAGGAAGTTCTCTTATCTCCCTTGGTTAAGCAAAAACAACATGTCTTTTTCGCTTTATAGAGGAAAGAGAAAAATAGCACACACACCACACTAGCTCTGTCCTACTGTAAGGGAAAGAAGTTTCTGATGTTATGCAAGTCCTAGCAGTGTAAGAAAGGTTAATAGGGTTTACTGAACTTTTAATAGGGCATAACTCTAGCATACCTGCACAGCATCAGAAAGGTGATTTCATTCCTTTTCCTGTTTATGGCTCCATGACTAAAGGCTCAGAAAGGAGAAGGGGTCTGGAGGCAGAAGCCATCGACCAATTCCCCTTTCCATTCACCTTGGCTAAGCTTTCCAGTTTTTTGCAGATGTGCAGCACACGTTAAGGGTACTGAGGCTTCCAGACACATTAATCACTTCAGTGGGACTGACGTTGGTTTGCAGTCCAGGTGGCCAGGATACCCAGCGAGAAGGAAAGCCTCCACATGTTCTCCTGATGAAGGTGAGTCCATGGAACAGCATCTTGGAAGGTGCAGTCCCCCCATCAGGCTGGCTCCTCTCATTCACGATGCCAATCAGGCACCTGGAGCTTCCTGAATCTTAATCTACAGCTGAACTGCCAGTGATCCCTTAGATGTTCACCAACTTCCCTAGCTTAAGCAATAAAATACTAAGCAAATGATAACCCTACTGTGGCATACACATATAAGCCAGTAAGGAAAATCACAACCACTCCCCCAATGCCTGAAACCCCAATATTCAGGAGAAGACTGGCCATGTCACAGATGATGAAAAGAAAGCAGGTATAGCAGCATTCAGTCATTTTGCTGACTTAAAAAGCTGAGTGCAAGATGGCAATTTTGGCATCTCAGTAAGGTCACCATGAAGCAGCACCATCCTTGGGGATAGCAGCATGAGGAAACAAAAAGTGAGTCCTAATGGAGCAAAGATGTAGGATGGGTCTCTGGATGACACCTTAGGTCATAGCCAACCTCTTACTGAGTCCACAGGATGCTCAGCAAGGCAATGATGGCAAGATTGGGTGGTCTCACTTGGACAGTGCCAGATGTACAAATGACCCTGTAGTGACACAGGAGGATGAGGAAAGAGGTGGTTCCCTTGGGGAAGAAAGCCTACAGAGGCTGCAGTTGTGTCTTCCTCTTTTAGGAGGACATTGGGAGGAGATGACAACATATGTAACATATCTCATGACATAAGCACAGAGAAAAATGCTAAGGACAGCTTTCCCAGAAAAGCAGGGTAGGAGAAGGGAGCAGAAAGGAGAATTTTAAATTGCCCTTCTCCTGTTCAGAGGAAAGCACAAATAGTTCAGGCAAAAAAATGACACATTTTAGTAGTCAGCATGGGCAGAAAAAGAGGCTGAGCTACCACTGGAACAGATCTTCAGCAGTGATGCTCCTCCCTTCATTAAAAGGGTTGGACGCCAGGGTGCTCTTCCCAGAGCCCAGATCACTACAAAACCTCTCACCAGCTGAAGTTTGCTGACCACAGAGGAGAAGTGGGCACCCACAGGCAGCAAGCAGCCAATGGCACAACTTCTGCCTGTGCAAGGAAATCCAGGTTCCTGGCTACCAGTTGCTACTTTATTAAAGTCAAAAACAACTCAGTTTTTTTCCAGCCTTGTAAGAAGCCATTACCCCTGTGCATACACGGTAATGACGGTGGAGTTTCCGTGCACTCACAGAGCGCCCAAACAAATGTTCGTTGCCCTGACACACAGCAAAAGAGCCAGAACCAGAGAGACAGCCTGTTCTCATGAGCAAGCTGGGGCAACTTGCGCATGCACAGATACAAAGCGTGCAAAGAGAGTTTGAGTTACACCATGAGGCAGAGCCCACACTTTGTTGGGATCAATCTGCCCCCCCTCTCTGGCAGGAAAACATGAATTAGTCAACATTGCCACAAACCACCTCACCACCAGCTCTGCACTGAAGAAATCTCTCACGTGGCAAACCATCTAATTTCCTAAGTCAGCAGAGCCAGCATGCTGGGCTTTTGATTTCCTCTCTCCCCTACCCCCATCCCAAAACACAATAATGCTTTAAAGCCCTCTTTCAAGAAGGGAAATGCCCATCGTGTCTACAGGATGTGAGAGGTGAAAGGGATGCGGGTTAGCTGGAGGAGGTGCAGAAATGTGTCTCCAGCTGCTATGCCCTTTACGTCATACCAGGACGTAACCCAAAGCTCACAGCAGCAAACCATAGAATCATAGAAACATTTAGGTTGGAAAAGACCTCTAAGATCACCATCTCCCACCATTAACCTGGCACCAACAAGTCCACCACTAAACCGTGTCCCTAAGCACCACATCTACACATCTTTTAAATACCTCCAGGGTTGGCAATTCAACCACTTCCCTTGGCCGCCTATTCCAATACTTGGCAACCCTTTCAGAGAAGAAATTTTTCCTTATATCCAATCTAAGATCATGCATATCATTGTGGGATCTGGCTGTGGAGCATTCTACCCACCTCCCACTTCAGCTGTCCTGTCTCCCAAGAACACAGCCTCTTCTGCAGGACATGGCTCTAAGGGATGAAAGCAAAAAGTGTGAGATTACAGATCACAACAGAACTGCAAAATTTCTAAATGAAGCTCTAAGTTAATCCTGCTATTTTTTTTGAAACAATCTTCACCATTTTTGAATGTTCAGAAGAAGAAAAACTTGAAAGCTAGAGCCTAACACTGCAAAGGAGGCTCTAACATCTATACACCACTGATTTAGGGATCCCAGTCATGCTGGCTGGTGCTCATGGTTATAGATGTTTCCAGGTTCTCGTCATTAAGAGAAACCCTGAAAAAAACCCAAACTATCAAACTTTGTGTACAAGCTCCTCTAGCACACCTCTGTGTGCCACAGACCACAGCTTTCATTCAGTCCCAGCTTCCCTCTCCTCAAATACCTTTTAGCACTCCAAATATACACAGCTAATAACATCAGAAGGAACAGCAGAGCAAACAGCAGCACAGCCAGATGTACTAGGAGAAGTTCTAACTTCACCTGAGCTCCTGATCTGCTAGAAGGCAGAAAAAGGTGTTGTAACTTAGCTGGAATAAATTTCCTTTACATCCTTTACTTCCTTTGCCTCCTTGGGCCTGTGAATGCCTTAAGCGCTGTGCAGTCTTCTGGAGCAGCACCTTCAGGCATCAGGTGGGTTGACCTCAAGGCCACCATCTTATAAATGATACAATCCAAACCTCCAAGGTCAAATCCCTGCACTGAAAGATGTCCTTGCAAAGACATCTTAATATACCTATTTATTCATTACCTTGTTCTCTCTGTCTTCTTGTATCTGGGTTTGGGAAGAAAAAAAGCCAGTTCAGTAGAAAGCACCCTCCTCCCTGTCCCATTAACCTGCTTTTAGTTCCCCAGGCTACCAGCACACAAAAAGAAACAGCAAACCAGTTGCGAATCATCCTCTGAGCGACTGCAAGAAGGGGGATGGGGGACAGCATTTCTTCCTGCTGAAACCCAGCCCCACCAGTGCTAAACATTTGTGTTGCTTGTTGGCAGGCCAGCAAGCAGATAAATGGAGCACGGCCACAAGCCAGCCTGCCTAGCCAGGCATCCTCACTAACACACCACAGAGCCAAAGGCTCGTCCCACCATCACACCATGTAGCCGCCCTCCGCCTTGGCTCATAGCTAATTCAGGGTTACCTTATTCCCATGAACTGCCGCTTGTGTTCCCGCATGGAGAGCCAACAGGAGAACATGCTAGCCTTCCGAAAAACCATACTCTGTGAGAAGGAGGGGATTAGGAGGGAACAATGTCAGAGTGTCTTCAGTGAGCTGGAAGCAATCCCAGCTTCTAGCTGCACAATGACATGCAGGAAGGAGTTTTGAAAGCTTCCCAGTCACAGAGGACCCCTGCGTGCCAGGCTCAGAGACGTCTGGACACAAGAATGGCCTTTACAGCATAAGGATGCAAGAGGACTACAGAGCCCCACATGCAGACCAGCCCTGGCCAAGGAGGGAGTGGTGGCTCAAGCTTAGCTTTTCCTTTCTTGGCATTGGGTGCTAATTGTGCAGCCCAGATCCTTAACCTTATTTAGGTCAGGGGCTTCAGCACAAAAGAGTCTTAGAAACACCAGATTTCTGTGGGAATGAGAAAGTCTGCTTGTCCAGACTCAGAGCTCTCCAAATATTGGAGGTGAAGTGTAAATGTATCTTGGAAAGGGATGACAGGACATCGTGCCTGATGGAATGCACACAGTGGTACAAAATTATGTCTCGTGCAGCTTTTGATATGATTTGCATGTTTTGTAACAAGCTAGAAGGCAAACTCCCAACAAGCTCCAAGGCAAACAAGCTCTTAACAAATTACATGCAGGGCATGAAACAGGATTATGTGGGTGCACATGAAGATGTTCCCCATAAGTTCTCCCTGATGCCCTGGCCAGCCCCTGTGATGCTACACATGCCTCCAGTTTGCCACTAATCTTCTCAAACTTGAAGAGGTGGTAACACCCCAAAACCAGTGGAGAAACAGTGAAGCTGGCAGTGCAGACACCCCCAGGGAGCAGGAGCGAGAACATTAAATGCTGAGCCCCGGAGACAATTTTATTGGATTCAATAGTGGACATAAAGCAACATAAAGAGGGCACCAGTGATTCTTTTCAATGGTATTTACAACCTGCAGGTCTACAAAGTCCATGAAGGAGAAATTATAAATCTTTTACAACACTGATCCACTCCTGTTTCTTGATTATTCTGAGGATGAAGTAATCATTGCTCCATGGAAAGCATTCCAGATTATTTGAAGAGGTGTGCCTCACACAGACTGTTAGCATGACTGCCTCCTAAAGTTGTGCTATAAAAACAACCTATAAAAAACAATCAAACCAGTAATTTAATACCTATGGACAGTAACACAGTACTAAAATATATCTTGCCATTCATTGCACTCATAAGGCAAAATGCCAGTATGGAAAACAGGATGTAAAAACAGGTTGACAGGGAAACATGCAGAAGTGTTTGACTGGGTGAAGCATTCAGGAGGATGAAAATAAGGGATGACCAAACTGTCCAAAATATAACCACCAATTCAATGGGAAAAAACTTCTAGATTTGACAGCATTTCCAAGAGCATCCCAGTTTTGAGGAGTAGACCTGGGAGGTGAAACTTGAGCCAAGCACAGGGAATAATAAAAATAAAAATGGAAGCAACAGAGCCTGTGCTTTTTGTAGATGGTGGATTCATGCTGTTGTATGACCCTTGCTCCTCGATAACAAGAAATTGGCCTGCAGCAGATAAATACACAAGGAAATCTCATCTCCAGAAGAACTGAAGTTCTTAGACCATCATAGTTACATTCCTAGTGAAAAATACACTTAGGTACGAGTTAAGAGAGGACACACCCTTCGTGCTGGTCTGGCTGTAGACTCCAAAACAATCCTCCAAAACATCCCACTAACCACTCTAAAAACTGGGGCACAGGGAACCTTGTGTGGGCAACTCAGGCTTTCTCCTACTAATACCAGGGATTAGCCAAATCAAGTTGGCAGTGATGACAAACTACACTGCCGTGACAAAGCTGATATTCCTTCAGTACTTTCTATTTTTAAGAGATATTCTGAACAGAGTACTGTGCTGAAGAGCTGCTAGACAAAAAGATTCTTCTGATATAAATTCATCAGTCTCTCCTCACAGAGCTGACATCTCCAGACACTATCTTCAGGAAGATAAGATGCATATGGAAGAGGAACCGTAAACTGTCAGTGCAGCGTGCACCCGCACAGCATAATCAGATAGGAGAAACATACTGAGCACTCACACTGCCAAGTGCCTAAGGTACATACAAACTCCTTTAAAACAACTGCTCTGGGAAGTTAAAAATAATTCCATGTCCAACACACCAGGAAGTTAACAAGCAATTTTTCTGCAGAGATTTTAGGACCTCTGAGGAACAGAAATAGAAAACATAAATACTTTTTTCCTTTAAAGCAATGGTACAAGAGCCTCCTCTAACTGCAAGAATTCCTAACACCCCCTGACATAAAAGGCGAGGCTGTAGTTTTCACAAAGCTTTTGCCTAAAACTTGATATATCTTAAAAGGTACTGATTTTCAAGCTGCCTGGCAAGAGGCCTCAGCAGAGAAAGAAATGCAGCACATCTTGGAGCAAGGAGATGGCATTAGAATGATTTGGGGGAAGTATCACAGATGATCCAAGGAAACTGAAGTCCTCAGCCCTGTAGGTGAGAGATGATATCATTCAACCCTCATGGTGTGAAAGCAAAATCTTGATTAAGAAGCACTTGAGATAACTGGAAGTGCTCAAGGTATGGCAAGACAAAAAGCCAAGTGAAACCAGTGAAAAGGCTTTAGATTCAGTAGGGGTGGTAAGAGGACATGGCAAGGGAGATCATGTTCACATTGCAAGAGCAAGCTTCAAAGATAAGGTCAGAGATAGAAACAAGTTTATGACACAATTTTCTTTCAACCTATGGACAACCAATATACAGATATCTGCCCAGTTTCTTACTTTCAGTTTCTTTTTGCCAAATTTCAGTGCTCAGCTGGGCAATATAGGTCACCATCATCCTTGCATACAGCTACTCAAAAAATCTGCTGCTCACACACACATAAAAAAAAAAAAATGGAAAAAATGGATAGAGAAGCAAGTCAAACCACAGCCAAGTCCAAGTGCTCTCAGTTTAAAACAGAAATGGGAAACACCACATGCTTTGAGGTGGCTTTTGCACAGCTTCCATCCAGCAGCAATGCTTTTTACTGACAAAAGCCCAGAGTCGACATTGTTCAAATATCTAACTATATCTATATCCATGAGCTGATGACTGAAACTTTATCTCATCCTTTAAGCCATGGCCTCCTTTTGTGCAGCGCTGCTTGGTACTAGAGAACTCAGAAGCAATTAAAACAAGTCATTGTGGGGGTTTTTTGGTAACTAATGGGTAATCCTCACCAAGAGATCCCTCTGGGATGTGTTGGAAGTACTTCTGTGCTATCTGCCAGCAGTACCAACCCCTCTGCCCTTGCCCAGGCCACACGCTGTTCATTGCTCAATGCTGTGTTTTCAGGAGAGTGGCCAGCAAGGAAGGCAGTGAGCAGTGCTCCTAGTGTCCATTGATTACGAAAGGGGACTGTAAACACAGCTAGAGATAAGGTAAAGAGCTGCACAAAGGACTAGCAGGAAGATATAGACAGAAAGATAGCCAGAAATTGCACTGTCATTGCTGCCAGAATCACAGGAGAACTTGAGCTGGTCAGAATAAAGGTTGCAAAGGGTAGTCAGGTACCACTGCAGCATTTTCTTGACAATAACATTTATTTTAGCTCTTAATTCAGCGGCAGGTCTGGTGTTTTGTGGGGGCAGAATCTCTTGCAGACACAGTGTACTTCCTCTCCTATGTTTTGTGGTGCTGGTATGTGCCTCACCACCATCAGCCCCACACATCACAAGAAGGGAACAACTCAAAGATTTCCCTAAGGCTATCCTTATGGAAAGGGACCCCATCATTGCCTCCAGTGAAAGAACAATATCTGCCTATGTTAGCCTAAGATGGGATTACCACTGGAAACTTCCTGCCCTACTAGAAAAGCAGACTGCTTTAAAACAAGTCATATGGGTGTTCTCAGATAAGACTACCCTCCCTGAGAGGAGTTCACACTATTCCGTATTTCTGTCTGCTTAAAAGGAGAAAAAAAGAGGAGTAAGGTAGTCATTTTACAGGCAGCAGGTTTGACAGCAAACCCACAGAACTTGCCTTGCATGTATGAAAGAAAAGCTTGCCTGACAGTTCATTTTTCAACACCAAATTAAGGCCTGCTTTTGACACAACACCCTGCAATTCAGCGGCATTGAGACGGAACCACACTTAGTCTTATTTGTTTAAATAGAATAAATAAAGGAACAAAATATAAGGTTTCTAAGTTAACATCCAGTGTGTATCCAACAGCACGCTGCTTCCAGTTTGGCAGAAAGGTGGCTAACCTTTACTCCAGCCAAGCCTGAGCAGGAGAGGGTGGCCACTGACCGGCAATTACCTCAAGCGAGCCTGGAGCAAGCCCTCGGCAGCCAAGCGCCTGCGCCTCCGCACCCGCAGGGCTGTGACCGACAGAGCGACACGGAAGCGGAGGGGAAGAACGGAGCTATAAATATCAGGGAGTCGAAGGATAAGTCTGAAGGCAAAAGCAACAGCCTCTTTATTCTCCCCGCCTTGTGAAGCAGAGGGAACGGCGGTTCTGCAGGACTGCCATGCAGCAAGCACAAGGGATTTAGGGCAGGGAGGCTGCCACCGCCTCACGCAGCCAAAGCAGAGTTGATCAATTAGCTGTTCAGTAACCCATTAAAAACCCGTTCAGCTGTGAATGGCTTGGACAGCTGTTGTAGCTAAATTTGCACAGGAGCTCAAGCACGTTACCTGAAACACCTACAAAAACAGGGGAAAAAACAGCCACGCAGAAGGAAAAGGAAATTTTCCAGTTCCTCCTCTTTATCGGTATCCATAAGCCTGTGGTGAGAACGGCTCCCAGATGTAGCTTTGCCCATTGGGATGTTCACCACAAAAAGCAGAAGGGCATTACTGTGCTCTCCCCCCAGCTCCATGACAGATACAGGGACAGAACAGACAGACAGAAAGACAGCCTGCGTAGCCATGAGGCTCCCTTCCAGACAGCCTCATTCAGAGGGATTCCAACCCATTCTGCACAAGCGGGCTGCACTGATTCCCCTGCACTCACTGTACATCCAGTAACCATAATGTTCTCAGCCATCCTTAGCACACACGACAATATAATCCCAAATGTATTTTTCCACAGGAATTAATTGGTTTTTAAATTATATTTTTATGCACAGTTGAACCTCTGGAACATGCAAGCAAATGGGGTACATGGAGGGTAAACTTATTTCTCTCACTCACTGGCCTCTAATAATTTTACCACAGGCACTGAAAATAACAGCTTGGTGCTGACACCGGGTTCCTTCCTGCACAAACCCCAGCAGCAGGGATGGAAAGGAGGTCAGCAGCACTGAGCCTCCCTGACAGTGACTGAGCAGTTTAAAGCACTCGTGCCATTTGAAAATGCCACATGGTCTGATCAGGACATGGATATGCTGTATATGCCAGGTGTGAGATGAAACAGTTTATCCGTTTTTTTACCACAGCTTTTTTTACCTTTTTTACCACAGCTACATATTTTTCCAGTTCCTCCTCTTTATCTGCATCCATAAGCCTATAGTGAGAACTGCTCCCTTCATATTTATCTACCACTGATATGATGCCCACCCTGGTCTCAGCACCTTACAAGGCATTTTGGAATCCATTGTGGAGCACCCAGGCCTGAGATGAGAGAGAGGATCAACATGAAAAAGGAGGTCTCTGGTAGGTCTCACCCTCCCATCAGTAAAGCCATCATGCACTTTTATTCTCTGATAAATCAGTGGGGATCGCCAGCTATTACTCAAACAAAGCACAGTACCTCTGTAAAATAGTAACGAAAAAAATCTGGAAGTGAAGAAGCTACTGAGTTCCTATTTTTAAGCACTGTTATTATTAATGTGCCACGGTTCTTGTCTCCATCACCACACCATATAATAGTGTTGAGAAATTACTGCAGCATATTGTAATTATTTCAGTAAGGACACTGTGCTTCCATCTGTCAGCTTACACTTGCATCACAATGAAGAACAATGCGGCTTAAAAATAAGTTACATGCACACTGTAATCCATGACCTATCACCTCTTCTCTGCTCATCCAGCCAAATCTTGATTTGGGCAAGACTCCCAGAGAAACACTAATTAGAGACTAAAGAAGCAGGGTCCTCCTAACAATGAAGCTGTAGGAAACACACTGAAGCTCAATTCCATCAAGAAGTGGGCAGCTGAATTTGAAAAAACCTGATTGTGTCCTAAATGTTCCCGTTTAACACTGCTGGAGACCCACGTTCACAGTGAGCTAGACCAGCACTTGGTCGCAGAGAGAGTGTTTTCCTCTAGTTAACAGAGACTGACCAAGTTCCTGCTCGCACCTTGCCAGGAATTTAGCAGTCCTCCTTTCCCAGTTAAGAAATGGGATTGGTCCTACTGCTCTTTTCAAAGACAAAGCTAGAAAACCACCCTTCCTGCAGCTGTACCACAAGTTCCCAAACCACAGAAAAATCACACAGCATTAAATATTTCTGTTTAGAGGACAAAGCCCTATGTGTAGGTACCTAGTCTGTCTCCTACAGTCATGTGGCACAAGCTTTCTGAAAAGTCAAGCAGGATAAGGTAACAGTCTTATGGCCCTCTGCTTATGATTCAGGAACAGGCAGTACAACACCACTTAATAATTCACCAATTTATTACCATAAATCAGCCAACCCATTTAATCTTTGCCACATGGAATAAAGCAAACCTTGCAGGATCTGCAGGAATAAGCTGGCAGCTCTGGTTTACCAAAATACCTCCTATCTGCAACATGAATCCAGTGACACAAAATACATGTGCAGAATAGTCAAGCAGGCATGGATTGAATCTATGTGGCCATTAAGTGCTGCCAGATGTATCAATTAGACATGTTGGGAGAAAAAAATAATATGCGAACCAACTCTTTTCCCACTAATCTGTTTCATTTTAGTTAAGCTTTTTGGCACAAGTAATAGCGGCAGGGCATGGTTATAATTTTAAAAAGGAGAAAAATAATGTTTATTTTATGTGGATAAACCAGCCTTTAACTATACTCTTTCTCCAGCCACATTCTCAACTTCAAAGCAGATAAAATAGACTGGTTAGATAGAGCTCTTGAATGCTCAGGAAATATGCTGAAATTGCAGTTGAGTGAAGTTAAAACAATGCCCAGATCTCCATTAAAACAGAAAATCCCTGGAAAGGCTTCTCAGGGGTTATTTCAAGGGTCTGTCCTACATTCCTATGTCATGTCTGAGGAAGGAAAGCTGTGGGGGCTGTGGCAACAGAGACCAAGCAGGATCAAACAGCTCAGTGCATTCACCTCTGAGATCTCCTGCAGAGCACATGGCTCCAGATGCCTTCTCCAAGCGTCTGGACACAGGGATGGTGTACACCCTTCATGTCTTGCTGCAAGTCCACCCACTGCTTTTGATCTCTCCTGCAAAGACCCAGGAGTTGCAAAGTATCTTGAACAAGCAATCCATCTCCTGCCGGAGGAGCAGGTGATGCCGTTGTAGAGGGGCTCAGTACTGCATCCATACAAAGCAGAAGTTTGGAAACGGAATTTATTTAATATATTATTTTAGTCCTTTGAAACCAACATCACCTGTTTCCCCAGCAGCAATCCTGAAAGGGGCTGGAACCCCTATCCAAGACGGGAGCAGTACCTCAGAGGAGCCCTAACCCCCAGGGAGATGGCAGTGCTCTTTAGCATTAAGCCTGGCAGCCTTCATGCGATTTTACACAAAGGAATGGGCCAAATCCTGAACAGGAGTAAATCAGTCAAGTTTCACTGCACTGGAAAACTACATAACTCAGGGTCTGACCTGCTGCTTTCCCATGCCAGATGGTATGCAGAAGGCAGTTCAAGGCTCCCACTAGTCTCCAGTAAGTGAAATATTGTGGGTCTCATGCAGGTTGAGGCCAAAAAAGGCAACAAAAAAACCAACCCCCAAAACAACAGCTCTTCCATCACCCCATTTTTTTTGCCCTCTGAGATATCAGAAAGTGCAAATTACTGGTGGCTTTACAGGGATCATTTTTTCTACTGCTCATTAAAATCCCTTTGTGAAGTGCACATAGATGATATCATCTAACAATTCCTTTTTTCTCAAGTTTTCTCTGAAGTTGCAGGAGGCAGGATTTCCTCTCTTTTACATAAGAAGAAGAGGGCGTATTTGTTCTTTTGCCGTTTAAGACTTATTAGCATGGTCAGGTTACTCGAGCCAGGCCCTCTTTCCTGATCTTTTCTTGCAGGGGAATTATTCTTGGCAAGGCTCCAGCCTAACCCAATGGAGGGAAAACCAAGTAGCTTTACAAAGACAGAGATATAAAACAGATGCACCTCAGGGCTTTGACCAACCACTGAGAGCTTCAGCAACAGCGAAGAAACAATAAATAGGAGCTGGTGATGAGCCTCTGAAGCATGCAAGTACAACCATCACTACTACTACAATAAATTACTATGATGTCTGTTCCATGGGAGTGCAGTCTTTCTCCATCATCTTGACAGGAAACACAGCTACAAGCCTGGAGGCAAGGTACCACACCATACCCCTTCCCAAGCGAAGCAACAAGCCCCAGTAGCAAAGAACTGCCCCTTGTAAAACCCCACCTCTCAGCCCAGACTAAGATACTGGAGTGGAAAGTAAAAGCCCCACCCCATTATTTAGTGTAGGAGAGCAATGGGAAAGTAATTCTCTTGCCTTCAGCACCTAGCTCAGGCACTTGAAAAAGATTAAGTTTTCCTCATGTCTTAATAGGAAGAAGCTGTTTCAGAGGGTGGCTCAGAAACTTCTCTTTTTATTAGGTGACAAGAGGATGTGCTTAAGGTGACCTGGGGTAGGTAAGGCTAAGAAGAGGAACTTTCAAGTATGATGGCAAAGCAAGGGCTACCCAGGGCTTTCCTGTCCACCCACTGCCTCCCAGGAAGCAATTTTGGGCTGAGGTTTACCTACTGTTCCCCCAGCTGGAATACTGATTTAAGTCTCAGACACAGAAATTGAGATTAATTTCTTGCCTTTTAGAGACCTCTACGCTTCTGTCTAACCAAACTGAAAACAGCTAACCAGCTACAAGTGTTGAGAAGAAAGAAGGACTGACATGTTCCTGAGACTATCCATGCCAAGAAAAAAATCCAACACCAGTGCTAAATACAAACCTTATATCGGTATTTGTATTTGTTACTCTACCGGCATGAAAGTAATAACTTTTTTATAGTGAAAAGAGTCAATCACTGGAACAACCTCCCAGGGATGCAGGCAAGCCACACTGCTGGAAGTTTTCAAAGTGTGACTGGACACAGCGATAATTTCACCCAGGCTTCCCTTCCCAGAAAAGGCTGGATCAGATGATATTCTGAGGTCACTTTCAACCTGGGCTCTTCTGTGGTTCTGCAGTTTTTGCAAGAAGTGTTAAGGCTTTATTACTTATACCTTTTGCATCTAGAAGATGTAACCATACCATGAAGCTGACCAAAGAAAGCAGCAGAAGGAAACACCAGCTTGAACTGCTTCACATCTGAAAGGAAACAGAGCTGGGATCTGTGGACCTTTGGACCCACCATCGTCCTGACTCACAGTCCCACTCCTTTAGACAGAGGGTAAGCTCAGGCCTTCAAACCCTCTATCAATTTTCATTCAGTCAACTGCAAAGTGTGCTTACAAGAAAAAAAAAATAGTTAAGAGGGCTTCACAAAGTTGCTGCTCAGTATTATAAAGCATCTTGAAAACCAGTTGGAAAACCTCCACTGAAAACCATGCTGAGGAAGGTGCACAGCTGATCACTGTCCTTGGCTACTTGCAAACTTCTAAGCACACAGTCAAACTGCAGTTTGCACCTTTACGATGCCCTGTGTGTAGGCAGGTGGTGCACCTGCCTGCCCCACACTTCTTCATGGGGTCACCCAGCTGGCACCTGACACTTGACAGCCAGAGAAAGTGGTCACAGGGTGTCATGGGAGCCACAAACTCCGTTTATGGCAAGGAGGGACAGGCCTGAGGCAAGTATGGATGAGGAGTGGCAAAAGTAACCCCTTCTATGGACCCAGGGCACAGAACAGTTCTGGGATACTTCCACCGACCTTGGCCAGAGGAAACATCCCCTGGGGCTGGAAACATGGGGCTACTTATTTTCCACAAAAACACTTGTTGCCTTTGACCTGAACTTGCCCTTTTGATCATGCTGCTCTTACCCTACGTTTTTCTTTTTTTTCTTGGTGAGAAGAAGTAGCTGGTTCCTTCATCCCTCCTGAGAATGGGGAGGACATGGTGGTTAGATGGAGCAGATGACCTGCATCCCCACAAACAGGCCAACTCGGACTCTGTCAATAAATCTCAGATTTTCTGAACAACACATGCAAGAAACACCTCAGGTTTGGGCAAATTCACCCCAGACTTGATACTTCAATCCAGTTATGTGTCATGCTCGCCTCCTCGTTCATCAAGTTAAGCTCTTCTAAAATTACCCTCTGGTCCTCTGAATGAAAACACCTTGCTCCTTCACTTCAAACACTGTGATAAACATAGATCCTTGTAATATGAGAAAAGAGGGTGAGGACCTTGCTGTATTTCATTATTTTTGCACTACAGCAATGAATTTCAAAATAGCTTAGCAGTAGTAGTCATGCTTACTGATTTAGTGTACATTCCCTTCAGTGCTCTTCAGAAATTTAGCACTTCTGGGAACAAGCGTGAAGACTTTAAATTAGGGGGGTTTTTTTCTCTCTTCTCTTCAGCAGGTTACAATATGACATTTTCTTGCTTTTTGTTTGGCTTGAATGAAGGTCTGGCCCTCTTTCTTTCCTGCACAACTGTTCCCTCAATGCAAAGGGCTGAAAGACAGGAGGAGCTTACCCTTCTAGCCTCACCTGGAAATGAGCAGTACTTTTCCCTGTTGTTAACACCTGAAAGAACAAGCCCAAGGGGCTTTAAAGCTGTTTGCTGTGAACTGTTCATTAAAAAAACCCAAAAAACCAAACCCCAAAGCAAGCCTTTTAACTGGCATAAAAGTCCCCAATATGTCAAATTAAGATTCTTTACTGCTCTTTACACAGTTTTACTAGTCTTCTTGACTTGCTGTGCTTTATTTCTGGACTCAAAAAGCTAGGTGAGGCAGCTCCTCCAACTCTAAGTACTGCAACAAGACAGTAGTCCAGCTCCTGAGAGCCTCCTGGACTACCTGAGACCACCCCTGACTATAAGGGGCCAGCATGAAGGAGCACACTTACTCATGTATGTAAGGGCAGGCTGTGCACAAAGTGCAGCAGCAAGCAGGTGCCCATTAGCACAGCTCATGGGAGCACCTGCTGTCAGGCCAAACAGCCTTCAGATCCACCTCCAGCTTGGGTCATAGCTGGAGACTCGAGCAACACGTGTGGGACACCAACAGAGCACCCTGAAAACATACCCCGTGGATTTTGTGAGGCTGAAGTGCCGGTGAGCCCCATGCAGCGGTATATTCTTGCTTGGAAAAGCAAGAGGTGAACTTCTCCAGCTGACTGTCGACTGAAGTTGATTTACCTGGGCAAAGATTAGTTTGCAAGGCAGTTTATCCATTCCCAGGGTACACGACTGGAGCTGGTAGGGAGACCACAGAGCTCACAAGCAGAATGAGGGCAGTTTCTGGCCTCAGCTGAGGCTGTTTTACAGCTGCAAAGCTGCACTAACCCCCAGCAATGCTCACACAAGCAAGAGGAAATTCCTCCCTGAGTTGCTGAGTATGGCTTTTCCCAACATATATTTTTTTCCTGCATAGCGTTGCTTTTTTCTGTTCCCACGTTTATTTTCCCAGGAAAGTTTTGCAGGCTTGTCTGTGGATGCATATTGCTCTCATTTCTTTCCAGCTTCTCATGTTATCACAAATTTGATCAAGTACAGAAAACAATTGCATCGTACTCTCCCTGTGTGATTGATGACACAGATATGTGCAATAAAACAGAACAAAAACAAGTACTTCTATCAGGCTCCTTTGAAAGTTCAAAGTATCCAGGAGACCTTTCACAGCACCCAGCACAACTGAGTGCCTGCTGGCTAAGCTGGACAGAAACTAAGCACCATGCAGTCTAAGGGCAAAAATAAAACAAACTGCTAGGGCCCCACTCAGCATACACAGTGGCCAGCTTGGGCAAAGGCAGCTTTATTTTATAAGACACTACATCTCCGTGGCTTTTGTGACAGGTGGGCTGTCTTGTTTGGAGCTTTTTCCCCCAAAATCCTGAAGACGCAGAAGTGACAGAGTTAATACTTTACTGGATGAGGTCCTTAAAAATCCCTTATATATGTATATAAAAAATATAAATAAAAATAAAGCACCAAAGTCACTTTTCTTCCAAAACTGGATTATTAGAATAATTCTGAGACTAGTGATAATCCGAGTTTCTTTCGCCAGCAGCTCCACTCCAGCCAACCAGCTGCTTACAAAAAATAAAAAAAGAGAGTGGAAACAAAGGGGGAAGCACAGGACACCTGAACCAGTGAAGCAGAATACTGACAGATGTTAGGCTGAAGCCATCAGCGTAACATCTCAATAACCCTGCTGGTCTATCATCTTCATTTTGGGTATCAAACAGTGGTGGCTGCGAGATGACAGATGTCTCCTATGTGGGAGCATCAGGCTCCCAAGCAGTGCACAGCAGAGGCATCCCTGGCCACAAATACTGTACTGCAGCACAGGATTTCGTATCACTGTCACCATCCTGCTTGCACGCATGACCTCTGCAACCACACCAACAAGAGCTGTTATTCAGCATATTATTGGAAAAGGACAGAGAACAGTCCATCAGCACTTCCCTTCCCCACAACATCCCTTTCACAGGAGCCCAAGAGTCCCCTGCCTCTATTCGTTTCCTGCTGGAGGTCTGAATGGCAGCCAGACAGAAAAGTTACTTTGCCACTGTTGTAAACTAAATGCCAGATCAGCTGGAACAGATTTGACACATGAAAAGGAAAGGGCTAGAGTTATTTCAAGATGCTTATTGCATTCTTACATTACTGTGTCAAGCAGAAAGTTTAGGAAGACAGACATCCCCAGCACTCTTGCCCAATTACAGACAAAAAACAAAACCCAAACTCTCAGCTTTTCATTAATACCCGAAGTACCATCCCATTGGCCGCACCACCGAGTGACCTTGTTCTGTGCCCACAAGCTCAGCGCAGTCAGGGCACAAGGCCTGGCACAAGGACAGCACAGCCTTCCCAGGCAGGTGCTCCATGTCTCGCACCCCCAAGGATGAGCAGTCCATCCAGCTCAGCAGATGCCCCATCACCACTCATTAACAAGCTGTGTCACCCTTGCAGGACAAGCTGTGGCATTCCACGCCTGTTACACAGCCCTTCCCCTGCTACTGCCCCCCAGCTTCTGGCAGGAAAGGCAGCTCTCCATGACTTGTTTAAAAGGCTCTTAATGGAGAAACAATCCTTGACCAACCATTAACAGGCCTAAGGTGACCGACTGTAACAGCCCAGCCTCCCCTGCACAGATGTGTGTACACACAGACCTCCTCAGGAGCTGCACTGCCTATTGGGGCTTATAGCAGCTTTATCGAGGGACAGTCACTACAGTCCCAGCGTTATGACTCAAACAGGGTTTCATGCAAGAAGTGGGAAACATTTAGTAATCCTGGGAAGGAGTGAGTCCCACTAGGATCACAACAAGACTCTACAGTGCCCAAACCTCAACCACATGAGCCTACAATCCTGCATGGAGCTGGGCCTGCAGGTCAGGTGCGGCCTCTTACCTGTTCTCCAGCAGCGTCATGCACACGACCTCCCGCACGCCTGGGTTGTTGGCCTTCTCAATGGAGCAGTTTTGCAGGTTCCATGTAGCCACCCTTAAGACGGGTCTGCCATCTCTTACCCCCCCAAACATCTCCACAGAGGGGCGAGTGGAAATGATCTGGGTTGGACCCCCGGGAGGAAAGTCCAAGTCCTCGCTCTGGAGGCTTAGAGAGGTGGGGCTGGGGTGAGGCTTGGCCATGAAGTTGAGGCCACCATTAGTGTTTGTTGAAGGGGGCCTGGAGCGCTCTGCAAAAATCTGGTGCCTGATTTTGTCCAGAAAGGAGGAATTGATGCAGTCCATCCTCACCAGGTCCTCGATACTTTTGAAGGGCCCATGCTCTTTACGGTAGTCCACAATGCTGTTGGCAATCTTCTCAGTGATGCCACGGATGCTCATGAGCTGTGCCGGGGTGGCGGTATTGATGTTGATCTTGGTGGCGGACAGGTGGTGCTCAGAGGCCGGATCCTTGCGCAGGGAACTGGGCGAGTGCTGCGCCGAGCTGCCCTTGCTGCTCACGCAGATCTCGAACTTCACCTGCTCCAGCTTGGCCGCCCCCACCCCGCTCACCAGCGCCAGGTCCTCCACTTTCTTGAAGCCACCGATGTACTCGCGGTACTCCACGATGTTCTGGGCCACCACCCGGGTGACCCCGGGCAGGGTCATCAGCTCCTCCTCCGTGGCCGTGTTGATGTTGAGCCTCTCCTGGTTGACGAGGATGTTGCTGAAGTTGCACGCCGCGCTGAACTTGCGGCTGTGGCACAGGTCGGCCGGGTCGCGGGGGATGGAGCGGTGGCAGCCCAGGCTGCCCCCCATCTCACCGCCGCCACGGGCCGCTGCCGGAGCCGGGGGAGCGGGCGCGGGGCGCTGCAGGGGCTGCCCGCCCGCGACACATGGACCTCCGCGGGAGGCCGGCGACGGACCGGGCGGCGGCGGGGCACCTGCGGACAGACCCCGCACTGCCTCACACGCCCGGTCAGCGGAACCCTGCGCCCCGCAGAGGGGCCCCCGCGCCTTCCTTCCTCCTCCTCCTCCTCCCGCCCTCCTCCTCAGGCACCGCCGCTCTCCGGCGCCGGAGGAGCCTCCGCAGCCGCTGCTCGCCCGGCCCCGCTCCGGCCTCCGGCGCTCGCAGCAGCCGCCGCAACTGCCCCGCGCCCCGCCGGCGGTAGTAGTAGCTCTGANCACCCGCGCCGCGCCCGCCCCCGCCCGGGGACCGCGGGGACCGGCCGGGAGGAGGGAGCTGCGGAGGGGTGCCGGGCCCGGCTCCAGCGCCGGCGGGGGG
>VZTE01001934.1:760795-899189 GCA_013397775.1 Eulacestoma nigropectus
AGGAGGAGGAGGGTTGACCACCTCCTCCCCGCGTGGGCACAGGGGAACTAAGAACGTCCCCAGCGCTGTCGCCTGGCCGCTGAGGGCAGGCTTTTTCCGTCCCCCGGTGAAAGGACGCTGAGCTCTCAGGTGTTCAGACGCTCCCTGCAGCATTACTGTCCCAGAAGTTCCTTAGGCTCGTCTCTGCATTTGGCGGGGCATAAGTGTGTTTTCAGACCTCATGAAAGCCTCGTCAGTCATCTCCGCTGGCTTTTGTGTGCTCCTGCAGGGCACTGTGCTTTTATACATCGGGGTAAAGTCTGCATTTTTTCCTTTTTTTTCTTTTTAACAACATCTCAAGCAATTGCGAGAGTGCTCAACAACCTGAAACTCCCCACAGAATGATGCTTTTGGACACATTAGATCTGTATGCTAGGTCTGCCTCAGCCCATGACCCCTGGAATGCAGCATACCTAGCCTTTCCCTGAGAGAAACCTCATTCTGCACCGAAACCGTGGCTGTGTATTGCCCGTGTGCCTGAGCTGGCTTTAACATAGTTTGTTCGTGCTCTGAGAGCCACAGCAGCCCACCACAGCCCATTTTGGTGAAGCCACTGGAATATTTACCCAGTTTCTACTGCCTCCGGTCCCATGCTGCACTGTCTGCAACGCTATCTGTAGCCAAATTAGCTCATTTAAAACTAGCTTGGCTGTGCCCACACAGGAGTGACTGCAATGTCAATGAATCGAAATATAATCGGTGGGTGTAATTGAAAGGAAGGGGGAATTGAAAGAAAGAGCAATATATGATTGCAGATGCCAGCTACGTGCTCTGATGCTGCCTGGTGCTGACAGTCTCTCTATATATATTTCTTTTAGCTGGATAGAATACAGTACGTGTGTATTTTCAGCATCAAGACTCTTGGTTGGCCCTCTAATGAAAATGAAACCACTTGCAGTAGCAGCTTATACATGTATTTTTCATGACAAGCTAATGGAAATTATTTGGGCGCACCTGAAATAAAAAGTTGAGTTTATTCAGCTTCTTGGCAAAGGAGAATGTGATGTGCTTAAGGGAGTGCACCAGGGTTTACCAGGCTCTCAGACTGCACAGGGGCACTGGTGCTTTAACACTGGCTCTGGATACTCTGCTGCGCATCACACATTTCCCTTCTGCTCGCCTGAGCAGTAGAGTTAGCAAATTATCATTACGGGAATGGTACCGGCTGCATTAGGGCACTGGCTGCATTAGGGCACTGGCTCTCTGCTGACTGCTGGAGTGGAGAAAGTGCTTGCTTAGGTGATTAAATGCTTCCACGTCTGCTGGGGAGTGCTCTGCGCGCTGCGATAACAGCGGCCAATGCAGCAGAAGTCATGCTGGGCCTATTCCTGCTGGGATGATACCAGCGCAGAGCTGGGAACAATTAACCATTGAAATGAGTATTCTTTGCGAAGCAGTATTATTACAGTAATAGCTCCACAAGCTGTTATCTCAGTGGAGAACACACTCTCTTGATTTCTACAGCAGGTTGTTTTGCATTGATCCAGGCTCATTAACTAAGTTTGGAAGCTGAAAAGCCCCAAAATCCATCTGAGGCATCATCTACATGGCAGGCAGCACTAGGTTTTCTGTGTTTCAGAAAAAAAGGCAGGACCATCTCCAGAAAGAAAACAGATGTCTCTTTTGTCCAGCACTTTCTGTTGACAGCAACTACTCAACATTTCTTGAATCTGCAGCACCAAAATAACCTGTGAGACTGGATGCAGCTGAGGAAGCAGAGCTCAGAGGGATGTAACAAGTGTCCCATCACCTAATCCTCAGTGTGACCTCATGCTAATGTGAAATGCAGGGGGGAGAATAAGGGGATTACCATTCCATTAGCCCCTTACCCAAATTTTTTTCTTGTTGACAGTTACAGGAAGCTTACTCAGGTCTGAGTCAACCTTTGGCACATTTCAGGAAAGCACCAAAAGGTGTGAAAAGGTACGGGGTTGGTTTATATCTTGAAAAGTTAAACAAAAAACAAACAAAAAACCCGATTAATCGACTGGCCTGACATCAGTGTTAGGCAATCCATTAACTTGAGAAAGATAAAAATGAGGTTCAGTCAATAAATTATTGAAAAAACAATGGCACAATTATTGACAGCCAGTGTAGGCAACAGAAAATAAATCTTGTAAAACCCAGGTAGATACTAGATTTTATCTTTGATCCAATCCTGAGCTCAGCGTATGAAAATTTATTCAAGAAGAGATGGGTGATCATGGTCTCCTGGTAATCACTGGCTGGCAGGTAGCCTCCCTGGTCTGCTTGGCACCTATGCTGGCAAGGGGCCATGAGTCCAGGATTTCTGAATCACATCAGTCCCAACAGGTTTAGAGGGTTCTGAGACACCGTGGGTGGCTTATTCCTCAGGATCCGCAGCCTGCTGCCTACTGAGCACCTGGCTGCTGGCCAGGGCTGGCTTAGAAACCTTTCAGTGACAGCAAAATTGAGTTTCACTGCTCTGAGGGTGTGAATCTGGGGAGGACCTCACAGGGCCAGGCAGGCTCCAGCGGTGAGAGGTGTGGGGGAACACCATCAGAAGGCCCTTGGGAGCAGCCATCACATTTCATGCAGAGCCTTTTTGCATTTCACTGGACAGTGTTACAAAGCAAGGAGCTGGGGAACAATGGTTTTATCATTGCCCAGTGGTCATTTGTTGATCTTGGACTTGCTTTGCCACTGTCTACAGCTCTCCTCGACTGAACATCTCACATCCTGTCCCCCTAAACTGGTAGTGAAACAGGTTTCTGGACAGCTGAGTGGCACCAGGGCAAGCAGCTGGCCACACGAGAAACACAAGGGTAGGGCTGTGTCACCTGCTTGCCAGCTCTGGAGGTCTCAAACTCCTCTTCCCTGCAGGAATTCCTCAAAGAGGAAAGAGCAAAACCAAACTTCTTCCATCGGAAGGAGGTTCTGCAGCACTTAGGGCCTATAAATGCAGTGTTTAAGGATGATATGGAAGTGCTTGAACCCGATGGAGTGGGAGCAGGTACTGGTGAGCAATGTCTTTTGGCATAATTCATGCAAAAAATCAGCCTACAGGCCAATGGATTTTAAAGGCTAACTTCTCAGCATCTTAAGATGGTCTTAAAAGAATCTATTAATCTATTTTTACACTTTTTACATCCCTCATCTACACTGCAGAGGCTCTAAATAAATAAACTTGGTTTTATGATGAGGGATAGAAGGAGCCAGATGTTACTCAACAGAAAAACACAGAGTTTGCCTTCAGTCTTCAGGCAGCAGTTGCAGTCCCTACCAGCCCACCATGTAATAGCAGCGCCTTTTCCAGCTCTCACACAGCCTTGGGGGGCTTGGCAGTCACACTTTTAGAGCCTGCTGCACTGGGCTCTTAATGGGCAAGGGCTCGAAAAGGCAGCTGATTAACTGCAGTGCCTGTATTCTTATTTAAGGGAGCTATTAAAATAATTGTTTTCTTTCTGCAAGGACATCTTCAGTAACACTTGTAACAGATGCCTGAGGGAGAAGACAGGCAGTGTTTTTATGAAGACAAGTAATAACAAGTAGGAGTTAGCAATTTCGTGAGCAGTGGGACATACAAAGTCTAATTCCTGTTGGCTCTTTCCTTTTTCGATTTTCTGATCTTTGTTAATAAAACTGAGTCTCCATTAGTCTCTCACTGGGGTCACTAATCTGGGTATCTCTGTTCTACATGGCCATCAATCTTTGTGGTTCTTTCAGAAACTTTGTATTTTTGAGACATTTAACCTTTATCAAATGTGCTTGAAATTAGCCCACACTCTAATAAAATCCCTGGGGAAGGGATGAGGGGCAGAGTAGCAGAGCACACAATCCCATGAGTTTTTCCTTAGGAATCCAATGTCTATGATGTGAGCTCTTTTCCCTGTAAGGCATTCTATATAGCTGCCAAACTTGTTGCAAAAAAAGTGATGTCACCATTGTGTTGCCAGGTTACGAGTGTCACATCCTACAGAGAAATACAGTCAGAAGGGTGAGCAGAAGTGAGTCATCCTCATGCCTTGCTTAGGGCTTCACTTGGGTTGGGGTTGAGCCTGAAACCCAGACCTCCCCCTCCCAGAGGGGATCTCAACCACTGGCTCACCAGTGCACAGTAGGACAGCTCATCCTAGAGGGAAACAAGCTAGAGAAGACATTCTCCAGCAAAGCATGGGATGCGTTTTCCAGTTTCCATAGACAGCATGGGGGATTTGATTATCATGCCCCACATCTCAGGTGATGTTAAATTACTCAGATACCCTTTGGGTCACAAGGATGGAAAAGAACTAAAAAATCTAGTCCTCCCTTGACCCCAGGCAGACTCATTGAGGCCATGCTTACAGAAGCTTGCCTACTCGAGGCCTTCAGTGGTGGCATCTCCTGAACTTCCCAGATGAGACACACGGGATGCGGTGGAGCTGTGACCCAGCTAAGGCTTTCTTTGAGGTCTAGTCCGTCAAGCCTCTAGTAAAAATGCCCACAAATCACTGCTGTGTGAAGCTGGCACGGGGGAGAGTCAGAATTGGTGACTTGTGAGCCAGGTGCCTAAGCTCTCACCCAGGGCAAGCTTTCTGTGGTTCCACCCAAAGGCAAGCAGCAAGTGGATTTTTGTGAAAAAGATACGGGCAGTGAGATTTTAGGCACCTTGAGAGCCAAGCAGGAGAAGAGGAAAGGTAAACCAATATGCTCAAAAGGGTTGCGCAGTATAGCTTTCAGCACTTTGGTCATCAACAGTTGGACTGCCAGCCCCTCAACTGAATAAATTATTATTTTGCAATATTTGAAATTTTATCCTTTACTTGTAGTTACTAGGTTACCATAATTAATTTTCTTGTTAACAAATCTTAGAGAAATGCTTAAAAAAATCCATTTCATGTTTACATTTTACTTTTCAAGGAGTTTCATGACCATTAGCTAACTCATGCATACAGCTTTTTAACTCAGTGATTCTGCAGTTACTGTAGCAGCCACTGCAATTCTGCCCAGACTTATATATTACTTGTAACTTCTGCTGTTTGGGGGGTTGCTTTTGTTTTGTTTTTTGGGTTTGGTGGGAAGTTTGTTATAAAAACTTAAGAGGTTAGTCTCTACTCCTTGAACAGTTGTGTTTCAGACCCTAAAATTATTCAGATAGACAAAACCTGGACTCTTAGTTTTCCTAATTTTCTCACATATAAGGAGGAGTCAGTCAGGTCTCTGTGTGCTTTACTTGTGCCATGTTAGTTTCCTGTCTTTTCCCCTTCGTGTATAAAATTCTGTTTGCTAAGAAGAAAATAAACTACAAAGTAGAGTCAAACTCTCCCTTAGCCCCAAATTCTCTGAGGAGATCTGCAGAGGATAGAGCTCCAGTATAAAACCAGAGCTCTGTTGAGGATCAGGTCATTGGTTTATGAAACAGAAATGTTTTAAGAACTTTCACACAAAACACAGCACGTTACGTAAATGAGCGTCTCTGCAATGCTTTCTTGAGAAAATCTGTCTCTCACATCTCAAGTCCTGCACCAACAATGAAAATGTTTTAATGGCTTCAACCACTCCCAGCAGACTTTGAACTTCTCTGAGGAGCCTCCCTGACAAGCAGCACAAGTTGCCTAGTTATTACAACACCTTCAGTGAAGGTTTGATCCAGTTCCCATGAAGACAAAGGAAAAATGCCCAGAATGATTTGAAAGGCTGCTCTGCCGATTTAGGCGAGCAGGGGGACCTGCACTGTTGGTGGAATTGACTCGTGTGATTCTCCATTTGAGAGCCAGGTTTATTGAAATGAAAGCATGAAGGAGGAAGAGAAGCAGGACAGTATAGAGGTCTTGCTCTAGGACCAGGTCCTGTAGGATGGCTGCTTGGAGGAGACAGGCGAGCTCAGGTCAGCAGCATCTGGGGGAATGGGCAGCAGAGCATCTGAGCAATACTGGACCAGTGGAGGACAAGCAAGCCCCTGAGCACTTGGAATTGAACAGCACTGAGCTAATTAAAACCAAAAACGAAGTACCCATTAAACCTAGCTGTGATCCCTGGAAAGACCCTGGCACAAATAAGGATTTTAAATTCTTGGAAGATAATTAGCTGTTCAAAAAACTCGACCAGCATGGCTGTACCAAACTCACTTTTTTCTTTGATGGGATGACTGACTTGAAGGATAGGACAGAAAGAGCTGAATAATGACAGAGGGTGTGGAAGAGCGTATACTTAAAAAGCTTGTGGGTGGAGTCAGAAAGCCTGCAAGGACTTGGGTGGGTAAGATCAAAATTCAAAACAGTCTACACAGGTCAGAGGGACATTCCAAAACTGACAAGATGAGTTTTGATAGAGACCTAGGGAGAAGAAATCAACATCATCCATTCAAACTGAGAATACTTGAGCCACAGATGGGGCAGGAAAGGCTCAAAAACATCAATAAGAGTCAGCAGGGTGGCCCCATTAGGTAGAGACCAAAGTCTGTTTCTAGCTTATCTCATGAATCCCAACACCATGATTAGGAAGATAGCTATGCATTGACACAGCTGCAGTCAAGAACATGGTGCTTAGAGCCACCATGCCGAAGTAGTGGTGAATTGCTGCCAGATGTTATACAAGTTGCAAAAACCAGTTTGCCCAAAACAAACCCCACAGCCCTGAAGTGCTTGCTATTTTAAGGCTAGATCCTAGTCCTTGCTTATGCCAAGTAATATGTATTCTAATAATTGGAAACACAGGAACTATGAAGTACTGTTGGACAGGAATAAAGCTTGCATAGCCTGGGGTGAGGAGTATGCTGCCTAAATAAGGGCTTAAAGTATGTAAGATGTTGGAGAGTTCTTTTTGCTGTGTGTGAAGTTTTGGCTGAGGTCACATCCACAGCTCCAAACCTTGTTCTAGCTAAATAACATGTGTTTTGGAGAGACTTTTCCAAAGTTTGAAGAGACATGAGGAAAAATAGCTGTCGCCATGTTACGCAAGCTGTTGCATTGTGTCAGAGCACGAGTTCCCCACACTCTACAGGCCATTCATTCCTGCTCACCTGGTGTGTTCTCATCACCATGACTCACCACAAAAACAACATAGCACGTATTGGTTGGCTGAAATGTCTATGCAAACATTGTTCCGAGTATTGGGGATGTCTGTTTTTCCTGTGATGGATTCTCAGGCTTCCCTGTGGTTCAGGAATGGCTCCAGCACCTCCTGCTTCAACAGTAATCTCACTAGATATCCTGAACTCGAGTGTCCTGAAGCATGCAGTTGATTAATTCTGATTCACACCAGGTACAGCCATGTCACACACACATTCTGCAAGCCAGTAAACGAGCCACATTCTTCCTATGTTAGTCATGAAGCATGTCTCCTTTAACCTGTGCACTTGCAATTATGGGACATGGGGTGCTCCTCCCATGACTCAGGGGATGTTCTTCTCACCTGACACTGCAAGGTGCTGGGCATCCCTGTCCTGATACCTACCAAGTGACATCAGGGAATGCTGGTAACCCACGAGCATAAGACTCCTAAGACAGGACAGAAGGAAGATGGGACACTCAGTGGGGTCAAACTCAGGGGAATGGTTGGACGAATGACTCACTTAAGCTGACTAAGGCCCATCCCAAAAGTGCCTGTTGCTGACTCTGACTGTTTCTCATGCATACACACATGCAAACTGTGTCAATCAAACAACTTTGGTAAGACAGCTGCTGCTCCTTCAGTTTATGTACCATACTGCCATCCCAAACTGGATGAGAACTCACTCGACACTTAGGATGGAGCTGACTGTATGGTGGTGTTCCATGGGCTGGTGCCTTGGGCTGCAGAGTGTCAGGTACCCACTTTGGATATGGCAATTCCCTTGGTCTGCCTGACGTCCAGCATGCCTTGGCAAAGTGACAAGGCTGCCCACACACAGTTCACCTCTCAGACCATTAGATTTGCCAGGTATGACTTACCCAAACAAAGCGAGCAGTTGTTGTTACCTGCACTGTAACCTCCATGCTGCACGGGGATGGGGAGACTGATTTTCACCAAACCAAGTCATCACTCCTACTATTTATTTTTTCCACCTGCAGCTTTTTACATTGCATTTCACTGCTTGCCATTGTTACTCATACTAGCATAAGACAATAGGCTTTTAGAAAAGCAGGATAAAAGAGAACCAACAGTGGTCTCCATCTATTTAAGAGAACTTCAGTACATTAATTATCCATCATAGAGTTTACAGGTTTCTAGTGGCTGCTGGCCCAGCTCTACAAGTTCTTTGGATCTGAGCCTGCCGTTTGCATGCTGTGCATGAGGATCTGCCATCTGCACTGCCCTCGTTGAATCCAGCCCTCTCTAGTGTGATTATGACTAGCTGCAGAGTGGGGGATTGCCCACTGTGAGAAAGGGTATCAGCACGTGGTCTTCACAGGGGCTGTTTGAGCCAGGCAGCCAAGCACGCTGACAGTTGGCAAGGACACTCAATTGCATTCACATCAATTGATCTTGACAGCATCTGGTTCTGAAAGAGCTGATTCTTCCGAAGACAAACACTCGAGGCTTCTCGCCACCTTTGCGATAGATTGAAAAGAAATGGGGAAGGAGTTTTGCTCTGTCTGTATTCTCTCGTTCTCAATACTTTTAGATAAGGCGACACAAACTTGCAGATTCCCTTTGGATTTAAGCTAGTCATTGTTTAAGGCACAATGATAACTCTGTATCATAAGAACAAGTCATGAAAGAAACATTGTTAGAGAAGAAATCCTTCGAATCAGGGCGGCACTGTGTTTTGTCCTTCATTAAGCTCTGAATTTCATTCGGGTTTGCTGGGCGGAGGCTGTGGCAGGGACAATATCGGATGCACTGCCCAGCAAAAACATTCCACCAGCTCACTGCAGAATCATAAGTCAAAGTAGTTACCAGAGATAAATTCTCTGCAGTGTTTGCAAGTCCCTCAGCAGTGGCAGGGACGTTCTTCCCCTTGGATTTCAGGATGGGTTAAAGATTCCCAGGAGATCAGGCCAGGCGTGGTGCATGAAAACAAAAAGGCAAGACAAGAATTGCTGTTAGCATAAACAAAATGGGGGAAAAAACACAACCAAAAAAAAAAAAAAAAAAAAANTTCTGTGTTGACCTTTCTGACCTTTTTATTTTCTTCTTTTTTAAAGCCAGCAAACAAAAAAAAAAAAAAAAGAAAAAACCAAAAACAACTCACCCAACCAGAAAACAATAAAAACCATCTGGTTATATAAAGGTCAAGGCAGGTCTCTTTCACATGATTCAGGAATTTCAGTGCTTCCTCTAACTCACATTTTTAAATCAAAATGTTGAAAAGATTGCATCAAGTAGTTTCAAATCCCAGAGCTGAAACATGCAATAAAAAGTCAACTATAATCTTGATTTTAAATGTTATGTTAAGATTAAAAAAAAAGTAGAAAATTGGATTATCCCAATAAAAATTCCTTTATTAGCATAGTCACTTGCTAAAAGTTTTGGACATTTGTGATGTCAAAAAATTGTTTTAAGTTCATTGTTAAAAACAAATGAAAACAAATCCCAAGCTTTTCAGGATTTTTTTTCCTTCAAAGAGGCTTGAAAAACCTGTAATAATTGACCAATTCACGTTGTTAAAGGAACCAGCTGTAAGGGGCTTCACTCATTATAGTGTGTCACTTTGTAGGGAAAGGTATTTAATGATTGCATATTTTAATCTCTGGACAAAGCACAAAGGATAAAATATCCAACACTCTCCATATTGTCTTCCCAGTTGCTTGTGACTTCATTTCACAGCTCCTTGACTCATATGATGTCACTACAAGAAACTTTTAGTCAGGCCCATTTAATATCGAGGAGCAAATTATCCGGGAGAAACCATTTTCTTTGCTTCCCACCTTCTCTTGCACCTCACCTTTCTCTTGGCATCCACCCCTGATCCTTAGAGCTGTTTATGACCCGGAGCTAGCAGTGGCAGAGGAGCAGCAGGAAAGCCTGAGCTGGATGAGGAAGCATGGGATGGCACAAGGGTTTCTCTGGGCACCCCAGCATGCTCCCACTTTTATCTCCTCTTCACAGCTCTTCTCATAAGGCTGTGCCAGCTCACTGCTGCAGGGTTTTTGCTCTCCCTGACAAACAAGAGACTCTTGCCTCTGCCTCTGAAGCATTAAAGCTGTGTTAAGATTCAAATTCAGTGCTTGGATTGCTGAGATGGAGGAGAGTCCCTTATGCCTGGATACAAGAAGAGAAAATCCATTACTCCTAACCATGGCCTGGCTATTAAGATGTCCCAGTTTGAGACAAATTGGAGGAAACGTCCTCTGATAGTAAGCAGGTTTCAGCCTCTCCTCCCCCACCAGGTTTGGAGAAAAAAATTCCTCGGAGGAAAGTGAAAAAAAGTTATTTATTTAACAAGCAGGGTGCACGCGGGCACCAAAAAAAAGGAATGAATAATGTTAAATAATAAAACCTCTCGCTGTGGAGAAAACCTGGAGTTCTTCGCAGGTGATGGCTCTGCTCTCTCTGGAGCTGGGGTGCTGCTTGGGCCCCCCCCTGGGCTACGGTGTAAGACCTCCCAGTGATGTTCTCGTGTTGTTGAACAGTCCAGAACAGAAGAAAAGCCAAAATCCCAAGAAAACCTTTTTTTCTTCAGCTAATGAACAATAAGCTAGCTAAAAAAGCAAAGGAATGTAACTCTTTTCCCTGCTGCAGAAGCCGAGAGCTGGCAGAACAGCCAGCGAGTTATCTGTGTTTTGAACACAGCCGCCAAAGGAATTCCACCTCCTTCCCCCCCTCTCCCGGAGCTGGCTTTAAAGGCACAGAACTCATGTCTGGCATAGGGCAGACAATAGGGAATACAGTATCATACAGTCACCCCAGGACATAAGAGTAATAAAACTAACTTAATAACATTAAACTCTTGAAATGTGTTCAATTTCAGCAGAAAATTTCAAGTGATCTTTCCCCTGCAAATATGCCCGTGACAGTGGTGCGGCCCAAGGGCAGGGGTCCAGAGAAGCTGCAGAATCACCATCCTTTGGAGATATTTGAAACACAGCTCTGTGTGATCCCAAGTAACTTTGGTCAGCAGGCCAGACTAGATGATCTCCCTTTCAACCTGAATTATTCTGCACCTTTGTAGAAAATGGTGGTCTTGGACTTGTTGCTGTGATAAATAGGAGCTAGGGGAGGATTTGGTAAGGTGCAGAGAGCAGAGCTATTGAGAGAGAGAAAACGGAGTAGAGGAGGAGCTGTATGGCATTGGTAGTTTCATATCCGTGCTTTGCAGATCCATGGGGATAACCATCCCATTTTAAACTATAAAGTAGCTTACAGCTGTACAGTTTGGGCGTTTTTTTGACAGTTAAAGAAGATATGTGATCTAAGCTGGATCAAAAAAAAAAAAAAAAAAAGAAACAAGCAAAACATTCTCATCCATCTGCTCTCGAATGATTAAGATTTGTTTCTGATTCTTCAGGAATGGATATAGTGGTTTGTTAATACTGTAAGAGTAAAATCCACAAGTCCTGAACCAAAGCTCTCTTGAAATGGTCCAGCAGAGAGGGTCCCTAGTAAAGGGAGTCACCTTCTCTGGGAGGAGAGGCACCTTCTCTGGGAAAGGCAGCTTTCAACCAGCAACATCACAGAGCTTTTATTCTACTGTCACTCTGCATGTTATATGGGGTTAATTTTGAGAGAGAAAAAAAACTGCAGGGCTTCCTTAGCCAAACAGGGAGAAGTTTGATCGCTTTAGATCAATGGAAGCAAAGAATACTCAAGGGAATTATTCATCTTGTAAATGGAATTTGATTTTCTAATGCAAACAGCAGGCTTTAATTACAGCAAATTGAAACAATAGAACATTTCCTTACTTAAAAAATTGGAGGGCTTTTTGTTGCTATGATTACTATGTGAAGGGGATGTTTGTGCTTAGAAGTCCTAGCAATTATAGGAAGGTTTAACTGCTGCCAACTACTTTGTAAAAGTTACCATAATTGATAATGGGAATGTTTTCCCGTAACTTACTTCTCTTAAGGACCAAACACAAATACCGTGGTGTGTGATGTACTACATTGGGACAGAAAGGGACGGATACCTCTGCATCAGGAAAGAAACGCTTTCTTCATTGGAGAGCATGGCCCAGAAGAGAAGCAAAACAAAAGAATCTCCATCTGCCACAGCAAATGGGATTTCCCATCCCTCAGAAGAAAGATATCAAACACTTAAGTCACATTATAGTTCTGCCCAGTACTGGATGAAACAATCCTTGCTAGCTCATGGTCATTATATTTGTTAGCATTTAAAATAAATAATTTTGATTATTTTATTGTGTTTATTATGACTAGTTGCATTAATAGGATAACCCAGGGCTCAGTGCACATGATATGATATAACACTCTGGTACGTGTTCAGGTTTAAAATGTCCACAGTTTATTCCATAGCCACACTCCCACCGTGTGCTGGGGCCACATGTACTGGTTCCTGGCATCACTTTTGGAAACAGAGGTTCCAAAACTTGAGGAAACTGAAGGAAAAGAAGAACCTCCCACACTACTGTGAGACTTTCTGAGTATGACAAAAATGCTTGCTGTGTTTCTTAGAAGCTGCAATCACATTAGCGCTTAATTACATTAACATTTAATGCTTAAAAAATGTCAGGAAAGGACTAGAGGGAGGAAAAATAAATCAGAACTCAGAGACAGAGACAGATGAGATGCACACAAGTTTAAAGGCTGGATTTGGATTCCCAAGGAAGAACTGTTACCATTATTTTTGCCTTGTGCCAAACTGTAAACAAAAACTTAGTGTGTTTAATCTTAAGATGCCCCCACCTCCAGCTTGCTAAGCTAGTTGAAGCCAATCAAATTGAACTACCACTTCAAATTAATTTTGTTCCCTGAAATGTTGCTTCATAATGAAAATTGTGATGGGGATAAAACAGATCACGCTCTTCTGAGGTCTCAGGGCTATCAGCCATGCTCCATTTAACCTTAGCAGTCATCTGAGCAGGAATTTCAATATTTTTGCGGGGAGTAGACACACTCAGAGCTGACGTGGCAACAGATGCTGTGCCTGAATAACAAAGAGTGAGTCTAGAGAGCTGCTGCTCATGTTCAGCACCTTGTTTCTTGAGCCACGTAGCTCAGAACCTTGTGCCTTTGGGAGAGTGGTGACCTGTCAGACTGAGAGAAGGCTAAACATGCAGTCAGTGCATCCAGCTGAGAGAATACAGAAGCTGTACACGGGGACAGTTCCTGCTAATGGAAGAAGTTCTATGCTGTCATTCTTTTAATCATGAGATTTCTCCTATCAGCAGCTGTACAGAAGACTGATCCTGGTTATCTACTTCATAAAAGCCAGATGGAGTATTTTTCAAGCTCTTATTGAGGAATAGCTTGGGATTTTTTGTTTGTTACTGTTTCATTTTTTTAAATTATTATCCCCTCAAATATTAGTGAGGATTCCTACTAAGTAAAAGTTTTGCAGTCCTAGAAAGTCCAGTAACAGCCTGTGCTTTTGTGTTATTTGCTGAATGATACTCCAGTGGGATCACATTGCCAAGAACTTGGGGTTTCATAGCAAAGTGAAATTACACATTAGAAGAGAATGCTCATAAAATACATTCATTTTTAATGAAGACATTAAAAAACCACTCAGAGCTTTGGCTCTTCACTTCTGTGCCCAGCCTACTGCCGCTGTAATGATCCCAAGGCTGGGAACCTTGAAGAAGAGAGATGCCTCAGTGTCTCTCAGTTAGCGAGATTTCAGGGTTTTGATCTCTTCACTTAAGAAATTATTTTACAGTAATGGATAATAATGAAAGTAAAGTGCCTGAAAGATTTGAACATAAATGTTTCTGAGTGGGGCCAAAGACTGTATGGCTCATGAGTATTCTCACCATGCATAAAACCCTAAGAAGAGGTTTTATGGCAAGCAGGGCAGTGGCCAGAGGGCTGAGGCAAATAAAGCAAGGGATCATGAATCTCTGAAGGCAGCCAGAGGGGTTGTACAGCACCACACAGAGCTTTTAATCTCTCCTCTCTTCTAACAGCAAGGTTCAGACATACTATGTGGGTCTCCCATATTTCCAAGATAGGACATGCAGGGAGAAACCCTTTGGGAAACTACCAATGAAGCTGTTTTCCTGGAGATTTCTGATGATCCCAAGTCACATAAAAACCAGCTCAGAGGCACTTGCTCTGCGCGATCCAAAAGGAGCAGGTCTGAAAAACGAAAAACTAACCACGTGGGATTGGAAGTCATTTCCTGAGGTCCTTTCCCCAGTCTTTCTAATCTAAGTGCTTCAGGAACATCACAGAAATCTTTCCTCATAGCACCTTTGTTACAATGGAAGTGCCATTAAGCTCTTTTTACAACTGAAAAACTACGGAATAAAATAAAATGCCTGAAGTCACAGAGCTTGACATGTCCCAGGTTTCCCCCTGCCCCTGGAACATATGCGACATACAAACAATCCTGTAAAGTCAAGCTGGGCAGGACGGAAAATTGGGACAGCAATTTGTTTTGAGAAACACCGTTCAAGCACTGCATTTATCCTGCATGAGTCAAAGCAAATATTTTCTTCCTTCAGTATTCTGTCCTGCCAGCTCACCAGTTTTTCAAGACAATATCCATAGAAAGGAATTTCTGTATGCGCGTGAAAATTAAACGTCACTGTAGTGTAATGGCTTGTGGCATGGACATATATTGTATTTGAATCCTTGCTCATGATGCTTTTATTTCTGGACTGTGAAATCTTGGCCACCTGACTCTTGGATTAATATATTAACATGATAAAATTATATACTATATGGCTTCTTAGATAAAAAGCTTAGCTATGAAAGGGCTTCTTATTATCCCTTTTATCCTTTGCTATGTCAGAATGAATTGTAGCATCTAACTTCAGCTAAATCCCCTATTCAATACTTAATGCTCAACAGATAGGATAACATTTACTTTATTTTGTAGTTTAACTTTAGATGAGGTGACGTGCAACAGAATGGAGCACAGACACTGCAAAACGGTCTCCTGCAGTGTGACAAATTACAGAGTACAAAGGAGTAATGCAGAGGCAATTAAAAATGGAATATACCCCTGGAAGCTGGCGTGCTACCACCCCATGACTAAGTAGCCAAGCTGTCCTCAGCTATGTTTGTACAGCATTCTGCTCACATCTAACCATACTGCAGGGTGTGAGGGGAAGAAGTCCAAACAAGGAGAACTTTGGACTAGTTCTGTGGCAGTGGTTATTTTTCTGTACAACAAAAAGGGTCACCCTATACACCACCCTTCCCTTCCTGTGCCATTATTCATTAAGTCATTGAAAATGATGCAGTGTGGCTGAGTAAGTTAGAAGACCTTGTCTGTGCTGAGACCTCCCTCTCCATGCAATAAAGTTTCCAAGCAGCTGCTCATCTTGCAGTGTGTGCATAACCCCACTGGCTTTACTGTCCTAATGGTCCTGCATGCATGCTTGTATTTCTTTGGCTGGAAGAGACTTTCAGAAGTCCCATTTGCCTGGCTTCTAAGAGGCTGCTTGACCTCAGCAATATGACCTACAGACTTACAGGAGCTGGGATTCTCAGCAGTGTCCTTTAAGCCAAGCAATGCACGCAGCAGTTGGCCCTGTCCTCTGGAAAAGATGCTCTATGCTGCAGCTACAAAAGGCAGTGGGAGCAGGGGACAGGTGGATTGAAATAAATAAATTAAGACTTTTAAATGGCCATGATAATAGAGAAGGAAAAGTGTTATACCTCCTCCTAGCTTAGACTGCAGGGTGGAAAAGACATTTGGCAAAGTCCATTTCAAAAACACGCTAAGACAAAGAGTTAAGATGGGCCTAACTCTGAGTTTCACATCTGTTACTAAGGCGTTGTATAGTCTTAACTAAGTTATCACACCAAGGCACTGAAATTAGTCACAAAACAGAACACTTTAATTCACACTGTCAAAGCTATTTTTATTCACTTGGAGCTGTTTTTACAGACTGACATAATTGGACAACAGGTATGACAAGCCTTTACTGTGATCTTATCTTCACCGAGCTAGAGATTTTGTTGTAGGAGAGGCTGAAACACAGGGCTCTGACAAACAAGACAGCATAGAGGAAGCCTGCCTCACCCATGGAAATCAGGGGGTCACATTTTTCTTTCTCTGAAGCTAACACCACTGAAGCTACCTTATTGTAAGACAAGAACTGTATCAATCTTTCATGCTGGACATTTCCTGAAAACCAGTTATAAACAAAAGATGTGAGCTATAGGGACGAAGAAAGAGGAGAAGAAAAAAAAATAAGAGAAAAAACAATGTGACATATTTTTTATCTAAATATTCACCTTTCTGCAAGTTCTTGCCCATGTGAACTGGCTTTTTATCTCCACATTCACCTCCAAAGTCCACCTTCAGACCTGACCATACACAGCCACACATCTTCAGAGCATATATCGTGTCAGCACAATGGGATTCATTCACTTCTTTACGTTACCACATGTATGAGGTTGCCCAGAGAAGCTGTGGATGCCCCAACCCTGGCACTGTTCAAGGCCGGGTTGAATGGGGCTTTGAGCAACCTGGTCTAGTGAAAGGTGTCTCTGCTCGTGGCAGGGGGTTGGAAATAGATGGTCTTTAAGGTCCCTTCCAACCGAAACCATTCTGTGATTCTGTGTTAGCCCACACAGCTCATCTTTACTGAGCCAAGCAATACCCCAAAAGAGCCAGAATTTGTCTGTACTTCATCATTATTAGTATGCTTAAAAAGTAACTTTTTCACAGTGCTTCCCAACTTGCAGACACACTGACTTCTTGTATTGGCCTCATCATGGAAATCATTACGATTTAGCCTTGTTTCACTCAATGAGCAATTCAAGCAGAAAAATCAAACTAGAGCTCTGCAGCCACACAAGACTACAAAGTCTGCTGCTCAGCACAATAAACTGTGCCTCAGCAAAGCAGCACCTACATGGGCATAAAGTAACCAAAATGAAACAAAATATGTATTTCCTCCTGATTTCAGCCTGGTCTGAAAAAGCAGAAAAGGAAGCCTTTGCAAACCATTCCCTGCTTTTCTCTGAGAGGCTCTGCTCAAAAGCAGCTGGCAGCTGAGGCTTAAAGCCCACATTGATTAGAGCTGACCTGTGCTGAGTTGGAAAACCTGGTGCTTAAAAAAGGCAGCAAGTAGCTGCATCCCATGTCATTAGGAGATGTTTTCCCCATAGAGCACTAATGAGCTGGCACAGCTTTGGCTTTCAGTGGGAGCTCCTCATCTTCCTGAGATTGCCTGACAGACTTCTCCAGGCACAGGCTACTTCTTTGTCATCCTTCTTGCGGTGTTCAGCCCTGGCTAGGAATAACACAGGCTGTATAACATGAATAAGGAAAAAAAAATATATCCCTGTGCTGCTGACACCGGGAGAGCTCACTGCCTTGTAGCAAACAAGGCAATAATAATTCTACCAGTCCTGATGGGGATCACTAAAATGTCAAGGCTGATAGCTGCCCTTTCCCTTCTGACATGATCATTAGCCCCTGGGAAGGAAATAAATTACTGAGCCACTTAACACCTCATTAGGAGTTAAAACTAGTCTCCATCAAGTTTTAAAGCATCTCCAAGTCAAGTTTTAAAGCAGCTTGGGTGTTTAACAGCAAGCTGTGAAGTTAGCTCTGACAGTATACAGTACTGTTTCCTTAAGGGAAGTTTTTCCTTTAAAATGTCTCCAAATCCCAGGCAAATAATTTTTTCCATTCTCTCTGCTTAGCTATACTGGTTTGGGATATGTAGTTTGTCTGTATTTATAAATAACCCGATTTGTTTACCAATTAAGTATTTTCAGGAAAGGGAAGGAGGAAAACTCTAGGAATTTTGCAATTGCCTGTCTGCCTTCATTAGCCCTGTAATTATTGCACTGTAATTCAATTATTTCTTGTAGTCAGTTCCAGATAAGAAGACTGCAGAGGCAATAATAGCTTAAGAAGTTTCCTCTTCTCTTTTTTTTTCTTTTTTTTGCTTTGTTCTACAAGGCTGTTCTTCCCTGCCTCTGCATCATTCCTCCCTCCTCGTTATGATATACAGTGGGCTTGCTGCTGTGCATTGAATCAGAGCTAAAAATAATTATCTTCCTTTCTTTTTTTGTAGGTTCAGAGTGTTTTTAAACCCAGATTGGTTGGCATTTGCATGGTGCATACACTCTGAAAGCTAAATAAGTTTTATCTTATTTTATCCAAGTTAATAAAATCTGCAAGGATGTTGTGACCTCTTACTGGAAACAATGATGCTTTAATACCCAAATCTGTGAAGACTCAAGACTGTGTCAAAGCAAATGCTTTGAACTATAAACCAGCTTTTGATGCTCTTTGCTGTAGCAATGGAAGTAGGAGGCACAAACACAGGTCCCATGTATGGAACTTTTCCTACCAGAAGTATCAATGGTGCAAAATAATCATGTAAGGCTGGAGTTTCTAGATGGGACCAGGTTTCTTCTGCCTGGGGCAAAAATTAACTGTCAGTCTGGGCTGCTCTGTGGAGGTGCAGGGCTTTAGGCTGAGCACCACCTGTCATCTTTGTGGGTTTGTTGTGACCAGAGGTGCAACCACAGTGGCACCTCTGGGGGCGAGGGCACAGAGCTCTTCCTCACTGTGGCTTCACTGTGGTATCTCATCTTTCCTCTACTTTAACCCAAAGGCTTTGGCTTGGTTATGAAAACACAGTTGTCATCCAGCACAGAGTGTTTTTCTGTCACCCACAGCATTCCCTGGCTCAAGAGGGTGTCATTTGTTCTCCATTCAACTTCAGTCGCAAGTTGGATCATATCCAAAGACTGTCACCCAGTTCATTTGCTAAGGGGTTCTTCTTTTGCTGACAGATCCAAGAACAGATTCAAGTTGAAGAAAAGTGACTTTTTTCTGCTACTAGAAAGGGGGGTGGGACATGGTGTTTAAATACAGCTCCTCCTTTTCAAAAAAGCAAGCCTCAGTCTTAACTTGGTTGATGCAATTTCCTCACTCAGTGTGTGTTGGACCAAACTGGTTTAGAATTGTATCTTTAGCCCAGCTGTAAAGCAAAAATGATTAATCCTTCCACTGCTTGACCCAGAACTGCATTTCAGAGCTTAAGAGCTTTCCTTACTTGGGGAAGAGCTGTATATTCCTCCTCCTGACACATGCACTCCCACGTAGCTCGTCAGAGCAACACTGCTGCACCAGAATCCTGCTTTCTAAACCAAATGGCAGCCACCATCCTTCCTCTTCTTGGCATTCAAATCTGTGTCACTTAAGTTTGGCAAGGTCCAGTGATATCTGTGCATGCCTGATCCCACCACAACAGCCAGGTGCCGAGATTGGACCTGTGAAGGGCCATGCACCAGAGCAGACGGAGCATCATGGTCCATGGATCAGCTCCAAAATGCAGAAAATAGCTCTGGTTTCACTCAGACAAGCTACATGTAATGTCCATGCATTTACCTTGTTTATAAGCGTGCCCCTTCTCAGAGAAGCCAGTATGTTTTGGGACCTGCACTAGGAGGAACTGCCTGACTGATCCCACTGATGTCGCTCAGATGGGAACCATATGCATTTGAGTGGCCCATCAGGGTTTTTTGAACGGCCAAATGTCTACTGCCTTACCTCTTGTGAACACTCCAGAACCAAATGGGTGGAGGAAGAAGTAAAAGATGAAGAGAAAAATTTTAAAAATTGCAAAAAAAGCCTGGGAGAAATCTCCAGCTCCCAAGAGTGATTAAGAACTGGTTTATAACAACCAGTCTCAAAGCCAAATCTTCCATTAGCCTCTCTCTCCCCAGAGGCTTTTCTGGGGGATTATTTTTGATTCCCATCACAGTTATGAATGGATAACCCACGCAAGCAGCATTACCTGCCCCAGCAAGAGGGCATGGGGGAAGCATAACTCAGAAGAGGAAGAGGGGAGGTGGATTCTACTGAACCTGGCTTAAACAGGCTGAGTCACCAGGAGAGATGACCAAAAGTGGACGGAAATGCCTCTTTCAGAAAGTTTTTGGAAACTACCAGGGTCCTCTGAGACAGCCTCAGGCCTAACTCTGTGTCTGAATCCAACATCAAGGTTTGTTTCAGCCAGTGCACGTCCTTGGGTGCAATGTGAAGTTCTCCTCAGTGTCGTGTTTTTTCTTAAGGGAAGCACAGGACCATGTTAGCATACTACCAAATGTCCTTTGGCACCGTGTCTCCAGAAGGATTTAACCCCCAGAATCAGGAATGGGAATGGCTTATCTCTCAAAGGAACAAGAGGGACAGGCACCAGCTGCTGCCCTTGGAGTTGGGGGGAAGCAGTGCTGTTCATCTCCTTGCCTTCAGTCCTGCCTTGGCAACAGTGAAGGAAATTATTCTTCATGTTCTGAAACTGCAAACATTGACTTACTTTGCAGATTTTCCTTCATGGTTGGCAGCAAGCACCAAGGCCCAGCGTGAAGAAGAGAAACTAGCTCTGGTGGCAGCAGCCGGAGCCTTTGAAGTGGTGAGAGCTGCTTTTCCCAGAAAGTCACTGGTGACTTTCTAAATGACCTTGGCAAGCAGCGGTGTGACAACCATGAAGACCCAGCTGACTGGTTTGCTACAGCAATGTCATTTCCAGACTTACTGCAAGGAAATGGGAGTAGTCCAACACCATGTATCTTCCCAGAGAGGGGATGGCCAAACAGGACTCCTGCTGATTTTCCAGTGCATGGACTGTCTCCATTTAATACACCCCCAGCTCTCTTGTCAGTCCTGCAAGTATGTCTGTAGCATTTGCAGTACATCCAGCAAAGCTGTAGAGCAGTAAGATTATCCTGTAGGGATGGGTGAATTTCTCTGACCTCATTTCACATCTCCTCAGGTATTATGGATTGGAAAGTTTGTCTTAGTTTCATGCAGTTCTAGGTGTGGAATAAAAAAAAAGTAAACAGGAAGAAAATAATGCAGGGGGGATATGGTAGTCAGCCTATGAAGCCAACAATATAAAAGTTATTATGAAATTAGAAGCTGAGAGAGGAAAGAGAAACAGTCTAATAAGTCCCTAGGAGCCTGTGCCTTGTAGAAAATATATTGGGTCTCAGAAGGCAGAGGGAAGATTACTTCATCCCTGGATCATCCTCTGTTCTCTAGCTAGATCATGCTTTCAATCTAAATTAATGGACCACCCTAGAAACCCTAATGTAACACTTTGAAAGGTAGGTGGATTTGCAAACCTCTTGAAAAAGCATTCTGAGCAGTTTGTAAAGCTCTGTATTTCTCAGGATCTGCTTCATTACCAGAATTCTGGGAAGCTGCAGCAAACGACACCATGCTGCCGCCATAGAACACTCACTCCATTTCTCCTTTTTATTAATGTTGTTTTTTAGAGTCCTCCTGAGACTACTGCTCACCAATATCTGCAGTCATGGGCCAGCTCGCTTCCTCAAGGTGTGCTGACCCATGGCAGTGCTGGCTGCCTACCTGCTCTAGAGTCACACGTGCCTTCTGGGCAGTTCTTCACCCCGACCAGGGAATGCAAAACTCAGGCAGGTAGGTTTTTCAGGTGGAAAACTGAGTTGTGGGGAAGTGAAACATCTTGATTAAGGATATTCAGCTGGTCAGGGACAGAAATGGATGTCAAATCCCAGGCTTTTCAAGACCAGGTAAGTGTTTTCTGCTCCGAAATAGAACTTGCTTCAGGAGAGCCAGCTGTACTCATCCCTCTGCTTGGGACCCTTCAGAGCACAGCCCTTCCCATCTCAGGCCAATCCTAGGGCCACACAGGGATGGAGAGGGACCTCAGACCTGCTTCTTTCTCCCAAACTCACAATCTAGCCTCCAGTGAGTCCCTGACACAAAATCCCTCTCACCCACCCAAAAAAAAAAAGGTTTTTTACGTTCCTGGATAGCAGGAAATGAGCACGCTGCCCAAATCACTGGTATGGTACAGCACCAGCCCAGGAGCCAGCCAGCTGCTGTCAGGGGCGCTGCTCTGCAGACACAGAGGGATGTGCTACCCAGGATTGCATGGTGGCTTTTGGCAAGGCTATGATGATGGGCTTTCCAAAGTGATTTCCCAAAGCTCCTCCTCTGAGGAGTGAGCTGAGAAAAAAAACTCTCATTCTGTTCAAAGACATCCATTAAATTCCCATTTAAAAATGTCTTTGGATGTAATTCAGCATTAACTGTAAACATGGATTCCTGACTATGTGACTATTTTATTTCGATTAGTCATCTGTATTTTTAGAAACATAGGGCATAAAAGATTGAAGTAATTTTGCTTCAGTTCTTCCATGCCAGAGATCTTTTTCTCCAAAATATATTTTGTTGGAACCTTGTGTTTCTGATGAAAGAAACTGGAGTGAAATCAAAACGGAGATCTGCTCTCTAACACTTGCCTGAAACATGGGTCTACCTGGGCAGATGGCTGTGTATAAAGTTTCATTTAGGCAGGTAGGAAATTCTCTCCAGGTCTCCTCCCAGCACTGACTGTCCTCAACTCCTCCCTTATCACACAGTTCATTTCCCCAGGGCTTACTCTTCCTAGATAAAAGCATACCTTTTAATTTTAAGCCGCACAACATTTGTGCTCCACTATATTTAAAGTCTTACTTGCTTTTCTGATGACCCATGATGCTCTGGTGGCTAAATCCTGCAGACACCCATATCTTTATGCATGCCCAAGGGCTCCTGGTGCTGTTTCAGCCCCAAGGATCAAATACTCAAGTACTCAAATACAATTTATCGTGGTATAAAGGATTATCATTTACAGAGAGTTATAAAATTTGGTGCTTTTTTGCCATTGATGATCTGCGCAGTGGGATTTTTAAATTCCTTTAGCCCCGCACCCCAGAGCCATTCCTCTGTAACTGGGGTTTGGTAACATGTGACAGTACGTTTTCAGTACATCCTGCTGATTTCCAGCTGGTCCCTGGGTTGTAAATGAAATTTTGGAGCTTCCATGATTCATACCATAGCTGTTCAAAAGCACGGTGTCACCACAGGCAGGCTGGAACCCATTAGGCCAGGTTTTTTCCCATATAACAATATTTCTCACAGCTGCTGGGGGAGCACACATACTCTGACTTCTAAATATAGAGAGCTGGGTATCTTCCACCTCACTCCCATTTTTCCACAGCTTGTTTTATATCTTCCAGACATGCGTTCTTCTTTGAGCTTTCCATGAGTTTCTGAGCCCAACTGAAAGGCCCAGGAGGTCCATGAGGGAAAGTCACCACTTCTTAAGCTCAGCACGTGCAAGGTAAAGGAAGATTCAAACTACTGCCAGTTACTCCCCTGGAGTGCTCCTATTCTTTTTGTTTGGCACTGGTAGTCCAATGAAAGTGGCTGAAAGGGAAAATGTTTAACACAGGGACAAAAGGAAATAAATCTTTGCAGGCTTTGCCCAACTTGGCAGATTCTCTCCTTTTTAAAACGCTTCACAGCTTACACTGTTTTAAAGAGAACCTGAACTACAAACTGCAGAGTCACAGCCTGTAGACCTTAACCTCAGGGTGCAGCATGAGGGGACAAAAGATGGCCCAGAGATATGCATAGGTGAAGATTTCCAACCATGCATTTCTCCCTTCTGCAACTCCAAGAACCAGACTCAGAAATGTGCCAAAAGGTGGAAACCTCTACACAGCTGATGTCCTTACAGCCCTTTTTTCTATGAAGCCACATCAAGTGACCTCTCAAGGCAGATATTGGTCCCTTTGTACCACTCCAGCATCTAGACAAGAAAGGGGAAAGTAATTTGGTCGTTGACGTCAACACTGTGGAACAGATACTGTGGGACCAACCTCACAGCCCTGGGTGCCTATTTCAACTCTCTCCCTGCTCTCCCATGCACATTTGTGTAGTCACAAGAGATACAAGACGAGAAAGATACTCTGTTTTTTTTTTTAATTTCAATGTCCTCAGTACTTCCCCATGTATCCATGAACTTGATTTTAAAAATTCCCTTGCATCTGACAGAAACTACACAAAAGATAATCCAGCGCTTAATGAGATGCCTGAATGCTGCTTTCACATCGCTGCGCTGAAGTTTACTCCCCTAATTGGTGCCCAATATCCAGTTTCAAGCCATTGAGGTAAGCTGGTCAAAGTCATGGGATGAGGTCAGTTCTTACAGCCTCTGCCACTCCAGCACACTGAATCTCTGCCAGGACAGGTCAGTTTGATAACAGGGTTTCTCCACATTGTCCTTCTTTTCATCAGAGTTTTGCTGGTGGCCCAAAACATTTGTGTGTCAGCTTTGAATTAAAAAAAAACCCAAAAAAACAAAAAAAAAAAAAACCAAACCAAACCCCACAAAAAAATCACACACACCAAAAAACAAAACTGAGGGGCAGTCTTAGGGAAGAATTACACCAAGGGCTCAGCTCTCTGAGTAAGTTTTGCCACTTCTATTAAATATGCTTAATTTTAATGATAAACATTTTACTCTTATTACTGTGAAAGAACACTTATTCCATGTGTTTTAGAATAGCCCATGGTTTATGGGCTAATCCATTTGGGCTGATGGAGTGATCCTTCTCCCCAAATGTTTTACTCCTTGAAACAGGGACCTTTCTAAATTACTGGCGATTAAGTTAAAGGACCAAGCCTGTGACGTGGCAAACTGCTGCTCTTATGAGGCTGAAAACTCAAGCTTTTTTCCTCCAAATCTGTCCATTGGAATATTTTGGTGTATGCTGGATGTGTCCCATGCCCAGAGCCCCCATGTCCTACATGGGTCCTGTGTCCTACCTGGCATGAGGCTCAGGAGGGACCAGTAAGCCCTGCAACATTTGGCCCAAGGTTGTATTTTCCAGATGCATGTGATAGTCCTTTTTGTGCCTGTGGGACTGTCCGTATCCTTATCTTTCTTTCAGTGTCTCAGAAAGCTGCACAATGGAAGTAAGAAGGATCTAACAGAGCCATAGAGGCTCTGTTGGCCCCACTAAAACCATCTGGAGAACCTTGGCCAAAATTCATTGCCTTGTCCTGCTTAAAAGGAGAAAGTATCAGGGAAAACACCTGTTCCCAATTCCTACATCTGCTTCGTGACCTTAGCAAAGGCATTTCACCTTTTACTGCCTCAAGATAAATTGTGAAGAAACACATGGCATATGAACATGGAGAGCTGCAGGAAACTGAAATATCCCATCAGGGAAGCACTAGTGATATCAATCAGCAAATGAAGGCTGAACAAAACTGACTATCTCTGCAGGACTGCTATATTTTGCGATGCTGCTATGTCATTTTTCTTCTCTTCTCCCTGCATTTTCTCTCCCAGGCGGTTCTACTTCTATAAGGGAAGTTTGCAGCCCTCCCCTCTCCTCCCCTTTCCCAGAGAGAAATTACACGTCTCCCGCAGCAGCCCAGAGCTGCAACAGGCAGGATGCTCGTATTTCACTCCGTGCCTATGTGACCTTTAAAAATATAACCTGCCCATGATAGGAAAAAGGTAAAGGAGGAATGTGTTCAGCTTGAAGCACAGGTTTTTATAGCAGCACAGCCTTGTGGGGCACACATGGCGGTGACCAAGCATGGAAAGGCAACCGAGGCATGTGATGGGAAGAGCTGTGCTGTGTGCCCAAAGCTGGAGAGGCACCCTGGCACAGGCCCTGCGGGTGCAGAGTGAAACACCCTCGCCGCATTCCCCATCGTGCAGCTCGCTGGCCACATCTGCCGTGACTGACAGCCCCGTTACAAAAGAGGATCAGCAATCCCAGGGTGGGGTGGCATTAGACAGAAATTAGTGAGCGGGAAGAGGGGACATTCAATCATGTACTAAAGTGGAACCGGCCTGGGGACCGAGATTTACAGTTAATAATGCCATGTACTATTAATCCCCTCATTGCACGGGAGAGGTTTTAGCAGAGGAATCCACCATGCTGCAGGATTTTCATTCGATGGCTTCTCCTCTGTTTTCAACAGCAGTGGATAAAAATAGGAAGGAGGTGTAAGAGATAATTAGCCCTGTTAACTTCAGCTAAAATCAATTAGGATGAGCAACAACCACTTCATTCACTCGAAACACAGTTTTTAGAAAAGGAACCTAACTCAAAGACTGCCCAAGAAGGGAAAACAGAAGGATAAGCAGACCGCCTATGCTTCTTCCAACCCACACTCAGGGAATTGGGATAAACAACCACATGGCCCAGTGCACAATTCCCAGTGGTATAATCAATTCAGTAAAAGTTATAACACTTTTGAGAATTCCAGCAGCCACTGGGGTTTTTGGTAAGTGAAAGATCCTCAAACCTTAGAGAAGCCATCCTACAATCACGGTCTCCTGGTTTTCTATTATCACCACTGGATGCCATAGGAATTAATTTGGGGAAGTATGTGCCTGGACAGTGCTCAAGCTGCAATGAGCAGGGCAGTTGGATACCAACTAGCAATTTTATTCCAATGCATCAGAGGAGAAGGATGTTAAGAAAAATAATTCCATTTTGCTCTGGCTCAGTACATACCCACTTACACAGAAATGCTGGAGAAGTTTTATTTCAAGAAGAACAACATTTTCCACATAACACAAAAATCCAGTTTCACACTACATGAAAAATTTTGGAAGAAAACTTAAAACAACTTGAGAGTCTTCACAAATCATTTTGAGGGTTTTGATCTGAAGGGAGACATTTTTAAGGAGCAAGACATTGCATGAAAAATTCAAATAGTCTGTAATTGAATCCAGCAGTGGACAGATATAAAACCCTGCAAAGAGCTTGCCAAATATGTGTATCCCATTATTTTTTTCCAGTTTATTGCTAGCACATTTTAGAAATTGAAAGCAAGTAATTACAACGGTTGTACTTGACAAACACTTGTAAGATGTAAATTAACAGTGCCTGTTTCTGGGTTTCTGCATCCTTCTTATGCCATTTGATAATGCAGGGGAAGTGCTGCTTGTGCAGTGCTGGCAATGAAATATTAAGACGCACCCAGCAGAAAATCGACTTGTCTCATCTTTCAGCTTTGGCTCCGGATTAGACACTACCAGGAGAAGATAGTTTTCCCTACAGGGCCAGTCTGGAGAGAAAAACTTGGTCACTGACAGCAGAAGAAAACATTACTTTGAAACCTGTTAAGCCACAGGACCCTTGCAGTCCCTTCACTACCTTTTATTTTCTGGATATTAAGTGAAGGTGGCAGGTTTAAAGTGAAGAAAAAGAAGCAGCCCTTCACACAAAGCCTCATCAAGCTGTGTCACCTCGTGGTACCTCATGGTACAGACCCCATCACTTCACAGGGACTCCAAGGATGGCGAGATAGCCCATAAGACAGAGCATCTGAGAGCCACAAACTACCCCGAAAACACCTGTGTGTACCCCATCCTTAGACTTGCTGACAGGCACTCACACCAGGGGTGGGGCAGCACAAAACCGGGGACCACGCTGGCAGCCAGCCACTGGTGTGGGCACAGGGAGAGCAAGGCAAGCCCATCACCAAAATGAACACAGCACGATGTAGACAGTTAAACACATGCCGAAACTGTGTGCAGATCAGCTCTGAGCTTATCAGGGGACATGGGCTGCCAGGCAGCTGTGGCTCCGGGGTCTGTCCGGGCCATAGTGACACTGGCCGAAAAAACATCTGATTGAATTTTGCCTCGGTGACTTGATTAACTGGCTGCAGCCCAGCTTTTGACATCTTATCAGTCTTTCAAGACAGAAGGGAAATGCTGACCCATGCCCAAAAAGCAAAAAAACGGGGACACATTGACTTGGACAGGCATTAAAAACAATTTAAAAAAATACACTAGAAGTCTTAAAGTACAGGATTACAGAGACTGAGGCCTTTCATATTTATTTGAAACTCTTCTGTATTTCCTAAGTGATAAACAGGCAGCTTCTGGGTCAGGACTACCCTGTGATTTCCAGTCTCATTTCAATGTTTTACTGCTGCCTTCAGCCGGTAAAGAGATAAAGGCATCAGCCAAGCACTGGGATCCTTCTCTGCAGAAGTGGGAATTGAATCTGAAGTCAGGTTTGTAACAAAACTAAGCAAAACAAAACAGAAGATTCTCAGTCTGAGTGTTTCTTTGCAAAGAAATAAAGCTGACAAAGCAAAACCAAAGCAATTGGTAGTAGTGCAAACCCCACTGCAGATGATACCTCTGCCCCCGTACTGGCTTCTCTGTCTGCAGGGGATCTTGATGTGGGGCATCCCCTGAGCCCCAGTCCTTGCTTCAGGCACTGCTGTGAAACCATTTGGTCAGAACCAAGAATCCAAGCCCCCAGGACCCATAATTTCTACACTCCAGAAACTGGGACTTAAGGAAAACTTAGGGAAAAATTTTCCATTTACTCTGCACTCACTGGGATTAACCTTCTCTGGGGATTCATAACTCTCTGCAGGTGACATTGCATATACCAATAAATTTTTACCCCCAGATAAGATCTTGATATAAGGTATGAGCCATCTTTTTTTTCTGCTTGCTGAGGGCCCTGGCACAGTTCCAACATCCTACTGTGACGCATGCAGTAAATAGTAAACCTTTGAATTTTTAAGGAGTAATTTAGTACTGGCTTGGGAGTCTCCTCAGATCCTATGAAAAGGACTCAAATCCTACTGAGTTGGCAGTTGTTTGATTATGAATGGATGTCAGCTGCAGCGTAGCACACCCATCCCATGTGGGATACCTTTGCCTCGACTGTAGGGCCCTCTGCAAAGTCTGTGCCCCACACCAGTGCTGGGCTCCTTGTTTCACCTTTTTCTAACATAACTCCTTGTCAGCAAACACCAGAGAACAGCTGAAAATTGTGTTCAGCCTGGCTTGCGCTTCCTTTTTTCCCTTTTTTGCTATTTTTTGCCCCCCAATGATTTTAATTTCTCTAATTCAAGGGTACTAGAGATGCTCAGGTGAACAAAGTATGCTGCTAGAGAACAGACTTTAGCAGGGAAGACTAAAGTGCCCAGCTAATGTCCCAACAGGTCCTTTCCTCACAAAGTGTTCAGTGCAATTAGAAACCTCATCTTCAGAGTGTCCAGAGATAAAAAGAGTTGCAAGTGTCAAATTTCCTCCAGCACATGCCCTGGAGTACACCATTTCTCTCTCTTTCTATGCAATTTGCTTCACTTAGTACATTACATTTTGCCTCCTGATTTTTGCAGACCTTCTGCAGACTCAAAATATGAGTCTATTTAGAGAACAATGGATCTGTTGTGTTGGATTTATAGCTCAGTACTGATATGAGCACTGAAGAGTACCAAATTCAGAAGTCAATTATTATTAGATGATGTACAAATGCAGCTACATTTTACTCAAATCATTTATAAACTCTTAAGAGACATTTTCATCTGTGTGCATCTGCAGGTGTGTCTACACGTAGTTCTCTGCAGATCTTTGTCTACTTGGCTCCTCCATTAGCCTCACCTTAAAAGTATGGTATGCAGCTCCAGCTTCCCCATTTGTTTATCCTCCTATCCACATCTCCTTCCCTTTCGCTTCACCTGCCTATCCTCATTCCCCAGTTTCTCTCATTCCCTTCCTGCCTGCCTAGGCACCTCTCATACCCCTCTAGATACAGCTCTCAGGGGTGCTGTGTGTCCCAAGCAGCTCTCTACACCTGTGGCACAGGCGGCAGCCACAGAAGAAAGGGAAAACAAAGATATTGCCTCCTGCCAGCTCACTGCAGCAGCTAACCCACTTCTCACTGGCAGGAACGAAACACAGGCTCTTCCACCTGGTTCAGAACCCTTAGGGAAAATTACATTTTGTTATTTTTTCTCCCTATATACAAAGCATATATTCACAGAAAGGCCAACAAAAGCAGACCAGGCAAGCATGAAGTTTCTAAGCCAAGCCAAAAATACAGTTGAGCCAAATAAGCTCCCAAATATAACAACAACATAAGGAACAGTTTTATTATTTTTTTTTCAATCATTATAAGTTTAAAGTGCCTTCCATAAATTTTAATAAAAAACACAGATCAACCTGCGTGGGTGAACTAAAGAGAAAGAACATATCTATTATTGGCAGACAGCTTTGACTTCAACTATAGAAGAGCTTGTATCTTTTAACATCTCCCAAAACAGCCACTGAGAGTGCAGAGAAGGGGGGAGGGCAGCGAAACAGCTCTGGATTTGCTTCCACATGACTCACTTGCCATTGAATTTCTCCCCTCCCTATCCTGCACTAGTGGTGGTGGGGATACATGGTCTGCCCTTCTGCCATCGCTTCCCTGTGATCCTCTTCAGACACCCCAAAAGCCACAAGCCAGGAAGAAGCAGGGAGTGTAGGAGGACACCACAGCTTCAGCCTTTGCTTCTGAAACTAAAACTTGACAACTAAAACTTTAAGTGTAACAGGCCCTTCCTGTCAGAGAGCAGCCAGAGCCAGCTGTGTGCTAGGATGAAGTCCTGGCACTCGATGGTAACAGATACGGGTAAGCCTTCCCTGCAGCTCGCTGGGAGGCCGGCATAGCTCAGCAGGCAGGGGGAAAGGTCTGCCTCCCGGCTATAATTAGCGAGTAATTCAGCGTGCTAGGAATGGATCAGCGGACCAGAGCAGCTGGTGCCCCTGCGCTATAAGCAGTGCAAAGGTTTTATTTCAGAGGAGGTCTGCTCTGGTCCCCCCGACAGTGTCTCTGTCACAAGGACTTAAAATTGGTCTGGGCCACCCCAGAAGGGGCCAGACCAGTTTTCATGTGCACATGAAGGCAGCTTTTGGCTTGGCTTCCTTCCCAGGCACCTGGGTCAAGTGAGCCAAAGTACCCTGCAGGTGCATCCAGCCCTCGCATCCCAACAAGCAACTGTTCCGGGTGAGCGGGAGGCAAGCAGGCACAGACTCAGACTCGCATCTCTGTGCTGGAGGAAAAGGAGGGTCGAATGCAAAGACAGCAGACCTGGCTCTCTACTGTTGCTGATATGCAGCTTGGGCAGGTAATGGTTCCTGCAAGCTTGGATCTGCCCTCTCCCTGCAGCTGGTCCCTCAGTCCCATCACCTCCCAGATAGAGCAGGTCTCATTGGGATGGTTCTGCAGCTCCTTGCATGCCTGAGACCAGCTGGTACCACTGGTACAGAGATGGGGGTTGCTACAGACCATCACATCTTTTAAACGGAAATGGGAGAAGGAAAAAGGAAAAGCAGGCAAATTGCACACCATGCTATAAACCCAGGACTTGCTATTGACTTTTACCAGGGAAATGTCACAGCTCTGGATAGCCTCACACCCGAGGTGACAAACAGACACATTCATCACGGCTTGTGGCATTGCTTGACCTTTGGGGGAGGCTTCAAGGAATTTTCTTTCCTTTTTTTTTTTCTTCTTGCTTGGGAAGCAAGCTATCTGCATGGGAGGGTTTTAATTAGCTCAGAAATGTCATTAAGAAATAAAGCAGGCCAAGTTTGTCAAGGGAGTAAGTTTCATGAAGTCAGCCATATCATACTCAAGGGGTCAACATTCTTCCTGCATATTTCGTGACCACGTTATCAAATAATCAGAGCAACAAACAGATGTTTTGACTGGAAACAGATTTCACCAAAGAAACATTTCCCCATTTGCGCACCCCTTTCATTTAGGACTAAACCAGCAGCAGTTGTGGCTCCCCATCAGCTGCAGAGCAAAGCGAAGCCAGAGCAAATTCATGTAGCAGTTTGCATAGCTGGGGCCCCAAATGGCCACTGCCATCCATGGGCTATTAATAAGGACTGTTTTGGAACAAATTATCATTTCACAAGCAAGCAGTCTATTTATTAGCCTTATAATCATTACTGCCAGCTGCAAGGTGTTTCAACTCTGTCATGCGTTGCAGATGTGGCCTGACCAAGAGACGCGATGGTGCCAGTGCAGGTGGCAAGCTGGCCTCTGTGTGCAGTTTTGGCACTTGGAAAGCTGATGGCACCTGTCTGCCCGCTTGGTTCTTTACAATAATGACCTGCAGCAGCCATCCTTTGTTGCTAGGAGCAAAAGAGACGGTGCTGCTCAAATTATCTGGGTTAGTCCCCTCAGGTATTGCTCCTTTCCTTCCCAGCACACACTCTGCAAAAGGAGCTTGATAACTCAGAGTGGCAGAGCTGCTCCCAGCAGAGGCAGGGCTCCAACTCACTTGTTGCTTTTTATAGATTGAGCTCTTCAAAGTAATGTATTCTGCATGCTGAAGAATAAAACCACATTAAAAAATAAAAAAAGAAGGGAAAGCAAGAAGGTATGATGAGGCAGCATCAGCCCAGTGTAGTACCTCAAGAGGATCCCTGCTTGGAAGCCATCTTGAAACTTACTCTTTCAAATTGCTATCACATGAAGAGGCAGCAATGGATTGGGTGGGGGCTTTTGCTGTATGATTTTGGTTAAATGCTGATGCTGTCTTTAACTTCTATTCCCAATATAATGTCCTCTACAAAAGGCTCTTTTGTCCCACCTGCCCCTTAATCCTCTTCACCAGCATTTGGAGGACAAAGGTAGGACAAAAAAGTTTGATAGGACAAAGCCCAGTTTTCAGACAAGTGTTTCTGCCATTGTGGTTCTGGACAGTGAGGGGTCTAATGTGGGACAGGTGAAATCCACCCTTCATTACAGTGACAACAAGCTCTTTCCAAGCCAAGGTGGCCAACAGCAGCTGCTCCCCATTCCAGTGGCCATCAGGAGAGCACGCACACCAGGGCGTGATGGTCCCAATAGCCAGGCTGCTCCATGCACCCCACTTCGAAATTTGCTGGAGAAAGCAAAGCAACTCCCTCATAGCTACTCCTTCATGCTACAGGCTTCTTACCTATGGATTTTGCATCCTTACATGAAGCCTTTCAAAGTTTGGGGCAGAAGCCAAAAGGAAGACTTATAATAGAAACTCAGCCACAGCCTTTGGCATACTTTGGCAGCTCTAATCCTGTAATAAACTCGAAGCACACGTGAGTCTGAAAAACAGCGTGGTGAATTCTCTATTCCTGTCCTCAATATTTTTAGCAACCAGGGTAATTTTTAGCCTGTGCTTTTCTGTTGGTTTTTTTCCCCCCTCTCTTTCGGTGTAAAGATGTTGTCAAAATACAGGCATTGCTAGCAGTGCAAGCTGCAGTCAGTTGATTCAGACAGACACGCCTGACATTTCAAAACACAAAATGCTCAGCAACCAAATTCCTGGCATGCTATGAAATGCAAAAATGTGAAACTGTTACCTATGGCAAACATTTCTCCATTTAATGTATCACAGGACAGCGGTGAGGAAATCAATGGAAGAAAAGAGAAAAAGTCAGAGTTTATGTTTTTCAGCTAGCTTAAGGGAAAGGAATCCTAAATCTTGAGCAAATGTTTGGTTTTGCATTGTGGCAAAAATGTTTGTTTCCTTAACATGGGGTGATTACAATGCAATCTGCATTTTTGTTTAAAAATACTTCTCCTGCTGTCTGGGCTGCAGTGTAAACAGGATGCACTGAAATGTCAGCCCATCCGTGGGCTCTGCTGTGGCAGACGCGCGCAGGGAACCAACGCACTCACACTCAAATCTGACCTGCTTCCCCAAAATAGATCTTCATCACCCTTACAGAGCCATCATTGTCTGATTACAGTTCCCCAGGCATGGGGGAATGCGGGGATGGGCAGCTTGATGGTCGTAGTTAGTGTGGCCAGAGGGAAAGGCTGGGGGATGAGCTTGGGGGCTGCACATCCGTAGCCAAGCTGTGCAGGAGGGGATCCTCATCAAGGAGCCCAAACTTCACTGTCCATGCTACCTCCTCTCATCATGCCATTGGATTAAATCCATCCTGGCTGGCTACTAGCAGTTGCCCACCCCTGCAGGGTTAACTGACATGGGGCTGGAATTGTTCCTTCAACTGAGTTCCTTGAACTCCCCACCACAAATGTCAGGAAGAGATGACGGTGTTTGTCTTTGATTGTTTTTCACATTGGTACAAACTTAAGAAATAGAGACTGTCTTGTTTGTAAATTTTTCTCCTTTAAAAAAAAAAAGTAAGACAGGAATGCTGGAAACCCCTCACGCACAGGTACTGTCTTTGCCAACCTCTAAGGGAGGCAAAGTTAAAGCACTAATGGTTTCCCAGAATCATGGAAATTAAAATTTGCACAGAGAAATACTGCTAGTGCTGGATCCAGCCTTTCTTTTCTGCTCTCCTCCACTAAAAGTTGCTCGCATCTAATCTTCTTTAAAAGACAGATATGTGAGATCAATAGGAAGCTTCAGCTAATATACAATCAATATTCAACAGACTGCCTATGACAAGGCCACTGTCCCTTAGGTGGCACCAGTGTCTGGCCTGCAAGAACTAACATTTTCCCTGCCATGAACATGATTTTCATACAACACACATTTTTCAGGGAAAGCATCTTCCCCACAACAGCTCCTGCAACAGGTCTTCAGTAATAAAAATATTCTTTCCTTTGCATTTTCCTGAGCCCTGATCCAACAAAACACTTCAACACCAGACTACCTTTAAGAATGCCTCTGACTGAGAGACGGTAACCGAGAGGACTGCAAGTGGCCTCCCTGTGATGGGAACTCTGGGTTTCCAAAGGTCCCTTTCAGGTTTCTTAGAAATAAATGTTTCTTGGAGCCTTGATACTAAACACAACCTTACATATTTTGACTAATGAGACTTGGGTCTATGAATTTGCTCAAGTGCTTCAGTACTCCAAGACTTTATTCAGTGCAGGAGTCACCCTCAGGTTAACAAACCCCAAATCTTTTCCTGCGTCTCCAAGGTCTGACAAGAATAGCAGTAGGTAGCTCTGATGGGTGCAACCATGTTAAACTGACTCATTATCCCACAAGCTCATGTCTGCAGGGATTCTTAAAACCACAATGATCAATCCTCTGGTCTCCAGCAATGGTGTCCAACCAAACTAAAACAGGAAAAGGGTTTGGGGAAGCCCATTTCACTCAACTGCCACCTCTTCTCAAAACAAAATTCCCAGAAGACCAGCTGAGTTTTTTATGGAAAAGTCATTTGCAGTTCCCTTAGCTGTGGAAAAGTATTTGTCAGCGTATCACAACTATGAGGGGTAAGGATGAAACTAATTGCTTAGAAAATTACTTCACAAAATTAAATAAGGACATTTGTTTCAACTCAGTGAGCATAAACTGCCTCTTGAATGAGCCATCTTCTGTTTTCTTCTTTCTGGTTAATGACTGACCAAATAGGCTTGTTTTTCAGGATGTAGCCAACAAGTATAATCATTATGGTCCCTTGAACCAAGTCTTTGCTCTCTGTATTTCAGCCCAGAAATCGATGACAAATGTAGGGCTATCACAGTTTTCTTGCAGGAGGCAGCAAATCCATTGAAAAGAGATTTATCACTGAGATATTCTTGGTCTCTCTCTAAAGCTGCCCTAGAATCTGGTGGTATGAGAGTCAGATCTGTTCTATTGTGTGTTGCTTGGTTCCATACGCAAAAGTGGTTTGTAACATGCAAATGCATTGGCAAAAACACAGCACACGCAGAAGGAGGTGAAAAGACCCACATAGAAACAGCTATACCATCAAGAAAGTTTTACGTGCAGGTGGGACACATCCCATTTGAGAGCTGAGCGCCCTCCTGACTTGTCTCTGCTGACAGGGAGTGGGAAAGGATGATGACAGGCACTGTTGACAGCCCTGTGCTGGGGTGACAAATTTGACCATTCATGTCTCTTCCAAATGTAGAGTGTTGCAATGCTAGACTGTTCCTGGAATTACCAAGAAACCCCTTTTCTCCCAGTGGCCAACATGGGTTTAGGGTTTTTTCCTAAGGTTTTTAAGGTGTGCACAGATGACCCATATAGACACAGATGCCTCGTCATCAACAGAAAATGATTTATCTGATCCGGTAAACACTGCGTGCAGGTTGAGGAAAGCCAGCTGGGATGGCTAAGATGTTTTGGGTGGGCTGGCAAGTCAGGAAGTGCACTTGGACTTCTGCTGACAGATTTTGGCTGAGCTGACAGGTGCTAGCAATGTAAGATGAGGAGGTGGCAGCAGTCAGGAACAGTTGACCAAGCAGTGTTTACTGCTTGGAAACAAAACACAGCAGAGGAGGTAGGCCTAAACACGTGAAAACCCCAATCCTCTTCTCTTTAACTTCCATTGAGAACAAAGGTAAGTTTTAATAAAAAAACAACCCCACAACTCAGTCAGAACTTGTGTTGGTGTTACTAACACCTAAGTGAGTCAACATTTCTCCTGCTCAGTCCTGTTTGGAATACATGACAGGAGTTTTACCGTGCCAGACTTTTGTGTTGGGGCCATCTAAAGCCAAAACATCCATACAAAGTGTGAGGGATCTGGGCACTGATGGAACACATACTGCCTGAAATCTCTGCTGCCTCCACAGCTGGCAGACAGCATCCCAGCAGTGGCAGCTCAGTCCCCATGACCACTGTGGGAGGGCATCAGCTCTCACTCATCACCCCTATGTTTCTGGCCCTCCTGCTTGCAGAGCAGTGCTTAAAAACATGCCCCCACCCCAGAAAGAGCCAGGCATTTAGTATTGCTTTCTTGCTGAGAAGATTAGGATGTTTTCATGGTGTGACAACAACTCATAGTTTCAGGCAAAGGATGGGCTACCTCACGACTTTGAACTCTGGGAGCTGGCAAGGCAGCGAAGGTGAAGAAGCTGGCAGCTAACTCTGAGAAATCAGGCTGCCTTTTCCCCTCCTCCCCTCCCACTCATTCCCTGCACCAGATGTCAACTGGTACATGCCGAAATGCCTGCCATCTTCTCAACTCCCTGCCTGCTGGCTTATGGCACAGCCTTACCAGCTTCCCAGCACTACCTGCCAGCAGGTCTTCTCCAGAGACAGCACTCAGTGCATGCTGGAAAGGCATCTGTGCTCATTCCTCTCCATCCTCCTCCTCCACCTCCCTGTTATATATTGCAGAGGTGACTTTCAGATGTGATAGCAGATACGCAAAGAGCGCATTAAAAACACGCTAAATGAAAATCCTGACAGGGAGGAAGAGCCCCAGAGGAGCTATAGCAACACGGGAATATTAATCATTTCCAATTAAATAAAGCCCAGCAAAACTCTGCCTTCCTTGCAAAGCAGCAGGGTTTCCCCTTTTCTCCTTCCTGTTTTCAACATTGCACAGTTGGGTTGCTTTCCTACCAATAGAAGTGCAATGCTCAAGGGCACCTTCAAAACCATCCCCAGCCCACATGAAGGCGGGCACGTTCAACAGCTTTATAGGGCAACCCATGACAGCCTGATATTTATTGGGAAGACTTCAGCCAAACAGTAAACCTTCTGTGCTCTTTTGGACACAGAGAGCCTCAGCAGCAGTTTTGTGCAGAGCCTGTTCAGCCCCACCAGCCTTGTAGCATCCAGGGCTGAGCTCTTGACATGCTTCGTGGAGAGGAGCACAAAACCCACCAGCCTCAAACATTCCTGTGACCGTGGGGACCACCAGTTAGTCACTGGGAAGGCTTGAAGGATTTTCTATGATGAACAGAGATACATACAATTAAGATAGTTTTAAAGGAGTGGAATTTTTCAAAACTGCCAAGTGTTGGCCTAACACTGTCTCCAGGCAGGTCAGCTGGAGTTATGCACCTGACTCCAGTGGAACCAGCCAATGGTTTGTGCTTTCCAAACTCTTTCCTTCAGCTTAGAAACATGCTATCCTCCTGCATTAACACCCCAAATAGGGGGAACTCTGCACAGCATGGCATTCAGAAGATGAGATTTATTCCTTCACTCCAAGGCAGGGAGAAGTTAACCCTCTCGGAGCAAAGACTAGATTGAAACTTTGGCTTGTGAACCAGCTCAAACCCAGTATTAGAAATACCAGCAAGGGAAAAGCTGAGTTTGACAGACCCTATACATGGTCTGTGGCTGAGGAACTTTAGTTCCTTTGTCCTTTTGTCTCAAGGGAACAAACCAGACTTAGTGCATAGCTCTGAAGAGACAAGGGAAGAAAGCAACCTGAGCATGCTGGTGTTCTGCACACAGGGAGTGCAAAAAAAAAGCCAACAGGCAGAGCAGGGGGAGAAAGTCCATCTCTGAGCTTACCTGAGATGTGGGTTATGCTAAGGCACCTCTCAGCATTTTGTATAGGTTTCCTACTCACTCAGAACTAAGTTGGAAGTCCAAGCCTGGATAGCAACATAGGATGTAGAAATAGCTTCCCCACCAGATGTCAAAGGGTGACAGACCTGCAGAGAGGAGTCCAGTGCTTTGTCTCCAGCTGTCATCACTGGTGCCTAAAAACAAAGCTTCGCTACACTCTACAAGCAGTTTTCAGGGTTTACTGCCACACAACCTATATCTCCACCTCCAGCTTCTTCAGCGTTTCTTGCCATGCAGTTTTATCTGCATCTCTTCCACCCCATACCAAAGGAGCCAAGTGGCTCCACTCTGTGCCACAACCCCTGCTGCAGTGACTTCCCACCAGCACATCACTGGGATGGAATTACTAAAGGGCACCTCCTGAATACATGGAGGCTGAATTTTGCCAAGGAGACCAAGGCAATGATTAAACCAGTCTTGTTAGAGATTTGTTTTAATCATCATATTTATTAAAGATCATAATTTCTGAAGAGAAAATGGACCAGAATGTGATTTTGAGCAGGAATCATGTTCAGAAGGAACATTTCTCCATCAGCTACTGAGGTCACCTCAGTATGCCCTGTACCTGAAGGCAGCCTGAGACAAAAACATTTGTCTGGTAAATGCTTGTACAGAATGAGGAACAGCTCAATTCACTCACACATCTAAGGGGTCAAGATCTGCCAGCCATCACATTAAAGGAATACCATATATACTATTTGTTATCTAAATCCCTCACAAGGGGAAAACAACAGAGAGGGAGGGAGAAGGCCTCTCCGTGTTTTGCCCAGAAAGAGGTAGCACAGCCTTGCTCCTGGGGTTGCTTTTCTCCACAAGCAGCAGCTCAAGGGCTTTGCACCTCGTGCCCGGCAAAAGCCCAGTGCTGGGGTGTGGGACAGGGACGTGGTGCGTGGGCAGAAAGGCCCTGCCTTGCACAGCTCTTCCTCTTGCCAGGAGCAAATTGTCACATCAGAGTCACTCTGAGCAAGGATGTAATATTAAATGGATCACATCCAATTCCACCCGCCTCCACCCCACCCTGCAGCAGCTGGTGGAGAAGAGCAAGGAGAAAGTGGGAGAAGCAGAGGGGCTCTGGAGGGAGGTTGATACTGGTTACTGTGCCTGCCGTCTCTGCCAAGCACCACAGCTTGGCCTTCATGTTTCAAAGAGAGCTGTGATTTAAGATGATGCCATTTTGGGGGTGCCCAGCATAAACACTGCAAAAAGACCAAAGTTTCAGGGGGTTCTCAATGTTTTGAGAAAGCCTCCAGATGGCTGCCCAAATGAGAAACTGCAGTGTTTTCTCTTTTCTTACTTCATCTTCACTCCTGGCTACCCAGCAAGATCATGCAAGGAACAGATGCACTGAAAAATGAAAAACAGTTGGGAAAACACATAAAAATAGCAGCAGTGTCCATTTTGCAATGCAGAGAGCACAGCTATGTGAGGAACACATTTTGATGCCAGCAAAGAAACTCAGACAATCCTGTTAATTAAGAAGTATCAATACCCTACGCCTCAGCCTCTTGCTCCCATGACAGGCAACAGCTGCTCTGGCTCCAGAGCAGCAGCCAGCACAGGAGCCCATCTAGCAGAGTAGAAGGACATGGGAGAGATGAGTTTAGTGGCCCTTGAGCACCAGCATTCCTGCCTGCTTCAGCTTTCCCATCTGTGGAAGGCTCCTCTCTGCTGCAGCCCCTCTGAGCTCTACACACAGCTGGTAACTCTGGAGGATCACCGTGGTAGCAGCGACAATACAGGTGGGTCTGGTGAGTTCCTGGCTTATTTCTCAGACAGAACATGTTTTTTGAAATAATGACTCCTGAAACACAATCTTGCTAAACCTTGCCACGGGCATCTGGCTTCTCTCACAGCTTTAAGTCAGCTTAGAAGGGCCTTTGCTTCCCCATATCATGTTTGCAAATCCAGTATCTCACTGCTTCTGATCCAGTCTGTCGGGAAGCACAAGCTGCCCAAGCTCTGCCAGCTGTGCTTAGAAAGAAATCTCCTACAGGCAAAGCCAGCAGCTCTGCCTTTTGGGTCTGGCCGTCCCTGCACTTTTGGTTATGCCAGTCATGCATCACCTTCTGCAAGGGTTGAGCTTTCCCTACATAAATGGTAAATAATGCTCTGGCCAGTCACCAAATGGCACATTTATCTCCCTAACAGCTCATTCATCAGCTGCAGCTGAATGCTGGCTCTGCTCCAGACCAAGGACAACGACCTCCCAGGTTACTGCAAGAGCACCAGTTCTCTGTTCACTGTAAGCCACCTCAAGCGTGGGTTTGTAAGAGGTAGGAAGCACGTCCCTGGCAGGCCCTGGGGTGCTAATGATGGCCTGAGCAACCACCTACATGCTCCCTGCCTCAGCCATTGATGGGGAACAAGGCTCAGCACCTGGACTCTTTGCTCCCGGGGAGAGGGGACAGCATGGGCTGGCTCTCACTGCTGTCTCTGCAGGAACCAGACCCCCCAGATGAATCATTGCACTTAACTTTTTTTATTGTTCTCTTAAAATCATGCAAGTTTTTCCTCTCCGAAACAGCACTTCGGGATGCTGTTCCCTTTCCTACTCTGCAGAAGAAGTAAACCACATCATGGTGCAGGCCAGACACCAGCAGCTCTGCTCATGAAGAGGGGTTGCAATACTCCCTTGAGAAATGCCTCATTCCTCTTCCCAAATCACATCATAGCTTGGGTTTGCCAAATCCTTACACACAGGAGAATTTGAAGGATGAAATGACACTTCATTTCACCACCACTGCCACCGAGGAGGTGACAAGGGGGGCAGGTGGAAGGAAAAATAGCAATTTTTCCTCAGCACAGAAAGCCTGGTGATGGTTGCTGCTAAACCCCACACGATCGAAGCAGCCTTGCTGACAGCCCTACCAGTGCATCGCCCCACACCACCCCTGCAAGGACTGCCTGGGGGTGGTGTGTGCATGCCCCTGCACAGGGCTGGAGGCAGACAGGTGGACTCCAGCTCCCTCTCTCTTTTCCTAGAAAGGTTTTTAGAAGCTCCCAAATTCGGTTTTGTCTGGAATGATTGAGGGCATGATGTGAGTCAACAAACAAGAGTGAAACAAGTAAATGAGATTTGTCAAGGAAAAGACAAGCCAGGAAGGAAGACAGGAACAAAGGGCTTGGTGGGAATCAAAAGAAAGCCTCATATCAGGCAATAAATTGGTAAATGAGGCACACAGGACAGGGGAGAACAACAGCTAGCCTGTTGCTGCTAACCCAGTCATAGTTTTCAAAGCAGGATCATGAGTCACCAGCCCCATCAAGGCTTGAACAGAAACCCCAGCTTCCCACATGCAAGAGCAGAGCATATTTTCTTTGGCAAAGCCAAGCACTCCTGTCTGTGGCATGTGGAAGGCTGGAGGTCTGGAGTCAGGTGCTGCAGGTACATGCACATGGTATGGAGACAGCAGGAAAACTGGCTGGACTCACCTGCAGGACCCTCACTGCATGGAGGGATGCTCCAGGGAATAGGGCCTTCCTTGCCAGTTTAGGGCTGGCTGATGCAGCACTGGGCAGTGTGCCAGGTTGAGGCTGTGCTCTGCATGTTGGGGTTTCAGTCTTGCTAGAAAAAAGCCTGGGACTTTTTCTGGGGTTTTCAATGAGGTGAGTGTTCACGTCGTTTCCTTCTTACCCCAGCAAGACTCAGCACAGCCTGAGCTCCCACCCAGCCAGTGGTTTGGACTCTTTCCACAGCCCCAAGTCATGGTGGGGGCTCTGGTCCTGCTATTGGTGGCATGGGGAGCTCTGTGCGCACCCCAGCCCTGTCAAGGCCATCCCACAGGAGCCAGCAACATCTCCCAAATTCTTCTTTGCCCATCACGGGCATCTTACAGGCACTTTCAGGGAGCAAAGGAGCCTGTGCAGCTTCTGACCTGTTTTGACACATCCTTAAGGAAGTTTTGCCCCTGCTTTTGTGTTGTACCATGTGGAAAACCTAAAAACACATAGGCCATAACACTGCAGATGGTACAAAAAGGTGCCTGCAAAAGTTGCTGCCATTCCACTGCTTGGAGAACCCAAAAGGAAGCTGAACTGTGAGCACAGAGTGTCAGCCAGACAGGACGGTTTTACAGGCTTCAGGTTTGTTTCTCCCCCGCTGTGCACTGCGGGTTTTGGGTCCCCAAGCAGGACAGGGGAGCAGTGCTACCTGACAGTGCAAAGCAGAAATTTTGGCTTGCTCCAACAAAGCCAGAGGTCTGATTCCAGACCTCAACAGCCCAGGCTGCTGGGGTGCTCGCTGTTTTAGCTGGAGATGTGTTGTATACATGTGGAAGAGTAGGCGTCTGAGAAAGCAGCCACCACAAGGAAATGAAACCTTAGAGATGCACTGAAGATATTTTTGGGAAGCCCAACATCCCCTTGTCATGCAAATGAGTTGCGCAGCCGGGCTATGGTCAGGGCAAGTAGTCTTTCACTTTTCAGCCACAAAGCATAACTCCCAATTTGGGCTCTGCAGTGTGGCTGGGGTGCACAGGGGCTGCCCAGCCTGGCAAACACCTCTTGCCAGCCAGCAAGTTGTGCTGCACCATCAAAGCTGTGGGGATGGCTGCCCAGCAGAGCCTGCTAGCTTCAGGTGCATCCCTCTTATTTTAAGCCCAGAAGTCATCATCATCAGGGTTCTGCTAGCTATAAACTGGAATTGACTGTGTGCTCTGAGAGATGCTGTTGTGCTCTTTTTGGGGTGAAACAGCAGGACACCTCACCGGTCCTAAAGCTGCCTGACCTCTAGGAAGCAGTAAAAGTGCTCAGCAACATTATGCATCTATAGAGAGTGCTAATTGGTGGTATTTCCATTGCATGGATAAAGATGTTTCATTTGATCTCTCACCCTATGTCTCAGAAAAAGCCCTGACCTGAGTATCTCTACTTACCTGGCAGAGGTTTTATTTCTGTCCTGGAGGATGGGATAAGAGAGATTTCCTCCAGATTTTAAAGGCTGCTGGGTGAGACAAGGAGAGCCACAAGACCCAGAAGGAATCAATCTTGGCTGGGGAACAAGGAGAGAGATCCTCCAGTCATGGCTCTGGCACAAGCCTCTCCTGCCTGCAAGTGCCCAATTGTGCTGTTTGCCACCATCTCTAAAGCAGCTTTATTTAGGATAAAAACACCCAGCTCTTACAGAGCCTCTGGAGACAAGTCAGCACCACAAGTCCTTGTCCTTCCCTGGGACCCCAGGGCCAAGCTGTTTGTTTGCCCCATTGCTGCAGGGTGGGCACGGAATGGGCAGGCCAGGGAGACCAGCTTTCTTTTTAGAAGTCACCCCATATGTCAGGAGAGGTACAGGGTTCATTGACTTGTTAAACAGGGTGAAGCTAAGCTCATCTTGCATCACCCACAGCTGGCCAATACCCGCTGGAGGCAAGAGTGGGGAGGCTGATGTTTATTCTCCAACCCTGCAGCTATTCAGCTTTAAACAAATGACCCCTCTGAGCAACACGGCAGTAAATTGCTTAAACAAATGCAAAGTTCAGATAGCTGCAAAGAACTTGTCTCACTTGCCAAAAAAATTACAAAACACCAGTGTTTTCTGGACAGCAAGACTGTGTAGCTTGCTTGCAAGAGAGGCGACAAGATGCCAGGAGCCAGTGAGCGGGGCAGATGTGGAAGGACTCTGGTTCTTGCCCAGACATGACCTTTTGGAATGGGGGCTGGCTTTGCTGTTACTGCTCCTAAGAACATATGCAAGGTCCCCTGGAGCCCTGCACGTGTTTGTAGGGAGCGGGGCAGCAGAGGTCCTCTGGGCATAGCAGGTGAGGCAATATTTGATCAGAGCCTCCCTGAGCAGATTTGAAGGCAGCTCGTTTTATCACCCTCTCAGTCAGGGACTCACCTCAGCACGGGGTCTTTCAAAGTCCCTTGTACTCAAATCAGTAGCAGCTTCCCACACAATGATCCCAAACCACCTGAAGGAAAGGGCCAGTAACCTGGCCAGCATCTCCAAACTGTATGAAACCACCAGTATGTGTCCTTGTTCCCTAGCGGGCAGGCACACGAGCATCGCCTACCGCAGCACCGAGCTTTGCCACTGCAGTCTTTGAATAGAGACAAACTGCTGCTCCCTTTTCTTTCCATGGAGACTGGGAAACGGGGATTCGTTTTTCCCCCTCTGCACAACACCCCAAGCACCTGGTGGCTGTTGCTGTTCCAAAAGCAGCTTAAAACCATCACCCTAAGCCAGTGTCTAGGAGTTGTGCTGTGCACAAGCCTAGTAAGTGAAAACTTTGATAGTCAGAGTCACAGCCATCAGCATCAGCACAACTGCTTTTGTTCAAAGGCTCAAACCAGCAAGAAAATTCCACCCCAAAATCTCACCCACCCCAAAATCTCACCCACCCTTCACCATTCAAATTGCTGTGCTGGAAGCTGTTCTTTTACTGGTTTAATGGGAGGAAAGAAATAAAGAAGGGAATAGTGAAGCCTCCAGAGGCCAGAAGGCCACCAAGAGTTTTCACGGCCACATGAATCAGCTGGGCCAGGTTCAGGTGAAGTGGTGGCTTCCTAGGTTCAGCTGCTCAGAATTAAGCATCCAGGTACACAGCTCTCCCACACCACTCACTCAGGAGTGCTGCCAAACCTTCTTCAAATGCTCCTCCAGTCAAACTGTGTTCCTAGGCTTCCATACATCTCTCAAGGCTGTTCTCTGAAAAGTTATTTTCAGCCCCTTTTGCTGGCAGAAAATTGTCACCTTTTACATCTTTCTGAAATGGTTTCCAGGTAAGCCACAAAGCATGTCACCACACCATCCCTCCCTCCCTCCCTCCCAATATCTGCCCAGACAAACCCTTCCAGCCACATGCCAGCTAACCCACGGCAAGGGGGATTTAAAACCTTAGCCCTCACTGCTTTATTTTAGCACCAGACCTCATAACCTCCTTCTTTTTTGGTTTCCATTGCAGGGATAACAACCCACAGGCGCATTTAGGAGGTAAAGCATTAACACAACAGCTTACAGCCCAAATCTTTCACAAAGAAGCACTTAGAGTAAGAACATGAGCACCTAAAATTTTAGGGTTTAATCTATAGGAAATAAAAACAGGAAGCAATATTCTTTGTTTAAAACCTTACTTTTCTTTCCTTTCTGGAGCATGGCTTACCTGCCATCCCTGCTCTCAGATGCTGAAATGTCTTCTGAAGTCCCTGGTACAACAGCATGTAGAACAGACCAGAAACACATGCACAGCAATAAAACAACCTCAAACTCCTCACCTGGGAAAGGGCCTTCAGGTCCCTTTAGAACTTGGCCCCACAGCCAGCAGCTGCTGAGGATTAAGCCCCAGCTGATGGAAGTCAGCAGCAACTCACTATTACCACTCCAGGAAGGTGCTGGGATGTCTGTGCCACAAGAGGATGGATGCCCTGAGCCAGAAAGCAGCAGGGGGACTCCCTGGCCCCACCAGGATGGGATGGGGTTGGGTTTCTCTGTGTCCTAAGTCTGCCCATTCCCTCTGTAGTCCCTAGAGCACAGCCCATCAAGAGGCAAGGTCAGCCTGTGTTACCTGATCAGTAAAACCAGGTAGTTGGTAAAATGGCAAATCATGACTGACATCACGATACTCGGAAAGATCTGGGAGCAGGGCTGCCCTACTGCTGCCCTCGTGGGTTGAGGAGGAATTTGAATGTCCTGTTATGCCAAGGATGGGTGTACATGGGTCTTCTAAGCCCTGCCAGAAAGGGAGAGGGGCAGCAGAAAGGGCTGGTAGAGGGGGAAGGCAAGGCTTGCTGCTGTCTGCCAGTGTAGGGAAAGCAGGAACATCATCCTGCTGCCTGATGTGCTCCCTGCCAGCTCTCGGGTCTAAAGGCTTTGTGGAGCCCCGAAAAGGTGAGGTATAAGGCTTGTGAATGCCATCCCTTTCTCACTGCTGAGCAGGCGGGATAATTAAACAGGCTGTGCTGCTAAATGGTACTGAAGTTGCATGATCTGGAGCAGCGTGACAGATGCCCAGCAGGGCCCAACACATCATAAAACTGCGATTGCTTTTCCACTTCTGCCTGGAGAGAGCATCTTCATGGAGCATCCCCTGAGCCACCTGCCACCAGTGACTGAGGGCCAGCACACGAGCGGCTCCTGCCACCAGCACTGCTTTGGCTCGCTCCCTCTTACAGGCAGGTGGGGATGGAGATTTGGGAACATTTACAGTTTCAGAGGGATGATTTGAACTCTTAGCAAGGTCTGACTTGAGGAAAGCATTGCCAAAGATGAAGCCATTCAAGCTAAGCATGGGCACACAAAAGATGGAAGCATCCTACACCAGTAACCACGCCAGAACCCCTCATCCCACACCTCCCCACAGCCAGGCAAGGGCTTGATCTTTGCTTTGCTTCTGCTTGTAGGTCGTGCTGACTGAAGCTGTAACATCACCGAGAAGGAAGTCAACAGGAACACAGAGGAAGCGGAAGAAATTCCCGTAAACACCACTGGCCACTGCTGCTAAAAATAAATGGGAAGGGTGCTGGCTCCTGATTTACTATTCCTTCCTGCGACTTCCCATCCGCCAGGATCATGCCTGCACTGTGAGAGCAGCTCCCTGGGATGGACAACGTTCCACAGCAGCTGTTCCAAGGCAGCAGCCAGCTGACATTGCACAGCATGGAGATGAATATTTTTAAAGTTATTTGGCTTTCCCTGTCCATGCATGCTAGTTAAGAAGACACGGGCGAGCACTGCCGAGAGACCACACGTCTAAGCACAGAGGAGCAAGGCTGTGGTGCTCTCTCCCCCTCACCCATTATGGGTATCTCAGCTGCCTCCACTGGGAAAAGAGACCTTTTCACCTGCATCAGGAAGCTGGGCACTCAAGGAAGTGATGGAGAGCAGCAGCAGCACTGCTGGAAGCTGGGCATCCTGCAACAGCGCCAGCTATGCCTCCAGCTCATGGAAGGGGAGCTGTGCACCTGCTGGGTGAGGGTGGGCAGTGGGGAGCAGCTCTGGTACTCAGCCCAAAGGCAGGTGACTCAAGCCACATCTTGCTTCACCCAGTGATTATCTGGCAACTGGTGTTCAAAGGGATTTTTCACAGGCTGTTGCCTCCCTGAGGTAATAACTCAAAATCCAGAGTTGCTAAGGATATGGAATTCATCATGTTGTTCCCTTGGCTGCAGCCCTGCTGACTGGGGAGAGGGACGCACTCCTCTTCCAGGAGTTGATGAGAAGCTGCCTACTAATAGCTCCACCTTCCAATACTTCTCACTGCTCCATGCTCCCTGTCAAGCCCGGGAAGTGACCACAGCAGGAGTTCAACAGCCATCACTGGTGTGGGGCAGCACTGGCAAGAGGCACCTCTTGCCCATGTCCCAGTAACTGAGGTCTCAGCACAACCCTGCTGCTCCAGGGCTTATTTGGCCGAGCACCTACCAAATCTGCTTGCATTGTACTGGGGAGAAGCCCGGCTGCTGCGGGGCTCGGAGCAGCTGCAGGCAGCGTTTGCAGGAAGCCAGGTTAAGTGATGCCAAGGCCACAGTGGGGTTCCTGCTCTATTTATGGGACTCATCCTACTCAACACAGGTGCCCAGCCTCCCTGCCACATCCAGCCCCTGGCCAAAGGCAGCTGCCCAAAGGTCCTGCCTGCAGCCAGGATCCCTCAAGCCTCCCAGTGCAGGCAAGCACTGGGGAGACAAGGAGTTGCAGCTGCAGACAGCCTGTTTGCCTGAGACAGCTCCTGAAACTTGTTGGAACAGGATCACACAAGTTTTTTGCCTGCTCTTACCTCTGTGCTTATTCCAGATTTCCTTCTCCTGCCATCTCCATTTTTTGTATTTTTAGAGAGCAGTTACTACTGAAATAAACATGGATGAAACTTGTGGTTTACAAAAGATTATTCATACCATAGCAAGGATATCCCACAGCTCTCTGGATTTCCCATGTAAAAGATTTTCCTGATTTTTTACCATTGGTTTGCCTATAATGGGTGTAGCGTCCCTCATTTTTCCTTGTTTTAGGGAACACCCCAGAAATGTGCAACCTGCATTTGCCAAGCATCTTTCCTCCCAGGCAGGGCAAGTTCCTCCTCACCCCCAGGCTTCCCCTGGGAAGGTCCCAAATGGATGTGCTGCTTCAGAAAAATGCAGCAGATCTGGGAGGGCAGAGACTCCCCTACTCCCCTTGTGCTGTGGAGAAAAACCCAGCTTTTTCCCCACTATGTTGTTTCCTTGAGAATTTCCCTCTGTTATATGCATGGGGCGAGTCTGTTCAGACCATGTCTGACCATTGCAATGCCTTTTCTCATATGACACTCATTGATGTTCTAAACTAGCAGGGGCTGGCCCAGCCCTGTGTCTGCTCTGTTCCCAGCCAGCTTCATGATTCCAGGGCGTCCTTTTTATGGCCAAGAAGATCTTCTGTCAGGATGTATTAAGGCAGAAAAGAAGTTGGAAAAAGGCTGGTCTACCCATGCATCCTCCAGCACGCAACCCCAGGGCAGCGCTGCTTTCTCCCAGCCCTGATCCCCCACACCTCTATTTCAGTGCAAAGCCAGGAGGAAACCTAATTGCTGGGAGCATTGCCAAGAAACCCAACATGTCCAAAACCATTGTGCTGTTTTTAGCGTCTTCCATCCAGGAATCTCACAAGTGTGTGACTGAGGAGGTATTTTTACCTTCCTCCCTCAGCATTCCAGGCAGGACAGCTGCTGCGTCCACAGTGTGAGCCAGACACTGGTGGCTGCTGTGAGCCGGGACCAGCAGCTGGGCCCACTGTCAGGATTGCTGACTTCCAGGTCCCAGCATCCCGGGACCCCACAGCTGAATCAACCACCCCATTTCCACATGGGGTTTAGTCTTCGGGATCAGAGCTGCGGCAGTGTGCTTGAAATCATCCCCCAACGCTTCTGTAAACAACAGCAGAGAAGATTAGGGAACAGCAAATGTGGATAAAGGACAAAAATAGTGCAAAATCGTGTGGGGTTTTTTTCAGATAAACAATGCATGAAGGCTGGCCACAGCTCTCCTGCTGTGCAGAGCCCTTTCCCATATGTGCCCGAGCTCCCATACCCAGAGCCGGGCTCTTGTGAGCCCTTCCAGATGCAGAGCTGGCCAATTAAATAGCAAATGAGAAGCAGGGAGTCCGACCTCAGTCAGCACTCCAAATCCTCCAAATCCAGCCTCCCTGTCCCCATGCTGCTGCCCTTGGTGTGACAGAGAAAACCATACCTTGCAAGGGTCCTCGCAAGGCTAATCCCTCACAGAAAAATCAGAATAGTGTGGCCAGCAGGGCCAGGGCAGTGATCATCCCCCTGTACTTGGCACTGGTGAGGCCACATCTTGAGGGCTGTATCCAGTTCTGGGCCTCTCACTTTAAAAAGGACACTGAGGTGTTGGAGTGTGTCCAGCAAAGAGTAACAAGGCTCTGAAAGGTTTAGAAAACATGTCTGTGAGGAATAGCTGAGGGAGCTGAGCTTTAGTCTCAAGAAGAGGAGGCTCAGCGGGGACATCATCGCTCTCTACAAGTACCTGAAAGGAGGCTCTGGCCAGGTGGGGGCCAGTCTCTTCTACAGGGCCTACAGTGAGAGGACAAGAGGATGAGACAGGGGAGATTCAGATTACATATTAGAAAAAAAAAAATCACTATTAGGGTGGTCAGGCATTGGAATAAGCTGCCCAGGCAGGTGGTGGAGTTACCATCCCTGGGGTGTTTACGAGGCCTCTGGCTCTGGCTGTGGGTGATGTGGTTTAGGTGTTACAGCGGCCGTGCTGGATGGACACCCGGACTGGATGATCTTAAAGGTCTCTTTCAACCTTGATGATGATTTTGTGATTCTATGAGAGTGTCCCTGCACACCTATTCCTTGGTAGGTACTGCCCAGCCCAGGCTGAACGCTATTTCATTCAGACTGATTTGTGGGGGAAGAGAGGGGTGTAACTCATTGGCTTTCTTGAGAAGCATCAAAATAAAGACAAGGTCTGCGAAAACCCCTGGGGTTTCAATCAGCCCAAACTCTTTTTTGACAAAGCAATGATCCTGAGGAAAAGGATGCAACGTCCTGACTCTCCTCTGGACAAAGCCAAAGGCTGTAGCAGGAAGGATGATGCTTGATGCAAGGGTGACTGCATAGCTTGCTAGAAAACAAGCACCTTTTCAGTCTTTGGGATATATTAATAAGGATATCTCTATTTTTAAGACATCAGTGAGAGCCACTCGAAGCACTCAGCTTGAACCAGCAGGGAGTTAATATCCCCGACAGAAATCCCTCCTCTGGGAAATCAGCCCTCAATGAAAACCCAGCATGCCATCCTCTGGCGGCGCGCAGCACATCGGCTCAGCGCGCTGAAAGCCAAGGCGTGTGCCCGTCCTGCGGCGCCCATCCGGGGCTGCAGCGCAGCCGACACCGCACCGGGATGCTGCCGGCGGCACATTCGGGTGCCGCTGCACCGCAGGGACACAACAGGTGCCCCGGGACAGGGTGCTCTGCAGGGGCCTGAACCTGCCGTGATCGCTCCTGCCTCTGGCTGCTGCTCCAGGGCGCTGGGAGATGTGGCAGGAAAGGCAGGCGCCAGCCCCGACATCCCGAATTAGGTCAGTGGAGTGGTAACATCTGGCCCCGCAGCTGCCTTTCTGCGGGGATTTGGCACCGGCGCCACTCAGGCACCGTGACGCAAATACCCCGGGATGCGGCTTGTGGGGCTCTGCACATCTGTGCTCTCCCCGTGCCCCGGGGGCTCGGCGCTGCTCCGCAGAGGGAGGCTGCACCCGCCTATCCCATGGCCCCGTCCCAGCCATGGCCCCAGGCTGCCCGCAGGGCGCTGCCTTCCCCCGGGCCGGCGGCTGGCTCGCTCACCTGTGAGCCATTGCAGCACCATGGGAGGAGTCGCAAACGTGAGCAAACATTCCCGGGAAACTGGGAGAAACTGCCAGTAAGGAGGCATTATCCAAAAGAGCTACACAGGCGATCAGGAAACCCGGTTTAGTCACGGGACAAGGCCGTGGGCAGGGGAGACAGCAGCTGCTGAGGGCCATTCCCATGCAAAACCGGGGCCAACTTTTTACATCCCATATATAAACACACAGTGTCTCTATATAAACTCACATAAATAAAGACATACAGGACATTGCTCTTGATTAGCATTTTAAGCAGCATCAAATTTCCTTGTTTCTCAGTCATGAGAAGGCAATCATGTTTTCTGTGTAGTTTTTATTATTTTTTTTTACTGCAGAGCAGCAGCAAGCACACTGCCAGGTGGTCCCTTCTTGACATTCTGCAATGCTCTTGCCAGCCTGGGCTGCTCTGTGTGGCTGTGGATTTCAGTTTAGTTCAGGGTTTTGTCTTTGCCACTCCCATTGGAGCAACCTGAGGGGCACAGCATAAGCCAGGCGGAATGATCATGATGGGTTTGTATTTCAACCCCCTGCTCAAAGCTCAGAGCAGGGTATTTGGGATGCTGTATCCAGATGGGCTGTAAAACCTCCAGGGATGGAGCCCTCCCAGCCTCCTGGGCACCTGCACAGCCACCGTGGGGCCTCCCTGAACTCACTGCAGTTCGCTGACATCCATCAGGTACCAGGGGGAATGTGGCATCCACACCTGTTCTAACAAGTGCCAAGTGGAGGAAGAGAACCCCTTCCCTCGACCTATGGGCCGTGCTTCAGCCCACAGGGGTGGGAGGTGCTGCTCTCCATCGCTGCCAGGGCACCCTGGGGGCTCACACTCAGCTCCTGTCCCACCCCCAGGACTTTCCCACAGTGCTGCACCCTGGCCAGTCCTTCCCCAGGTTTGCTCTCAGGAGTTAGTCCTTCCCCCTTGCAGCAAGTAGGAAGGAACAGGTTTAACATCTGCTCTTGCCTTTTCTGGTTGTGAAAAATAATTTTCTAAGTACACAGGACCATTTTTTTTGCATGCTTTCTCCATGCAACTGCATTTCTCTAGCTTCATGTGGCTAGGGATTGTCCCTGTAAATGGAATGACAGGAAGACATGTAAACCTGGAATTTAGGAAGAACAGTGGTTAGAGGAGGTTTTAAAAGGAACAGTTTAAGGCAAATGGAAAAGAGCAGTATGAATCACACACCAGAAATACAACCACAACAAGAGCAGAAGGTGAAACAGAAAGTGGAAGCACGTCTACTGCCAATGCCCATAGCGATCCTCACTGCTTTCAATCACTTTGTGACTTCATAAGTTGGCCTCCTCACCCAGATCAAATGAAATCCCCTGAGCTTCCAGGCATTTATTGCTGATCATCTGTCTTTATGGACAGAAGTATTTTAGTATCTCTTAAATCAGTGTCATGTGTGTCTCTTCCACAATTTCCAGGAAATTCTGGGCTGCCTTTACTGCCTGCACAGTTACAGACATAATCTTTGTTGTACCACAACCTTGTGATCTGACGTAATTTTCTGGCTGCTTCTTTCTCCGTAATAGACTCACTTAATTTTTTAGTTCCTCTGTGTTTAAAATTATATATAACTTTACCTCTGTCCCTCAAGATTATCTATCAATAATGAGAGTTTGAAAGTAGAGACTGAGAATGCTTCAGAAGAACACAGATGTCAGGTGAAGATGGCATGGAAGAAATTACTGGGGTTCTCTTTGATTCATTAGAAATAGTACCATTAAACCACCCTGTCTGGACTCTGGGCCCTTTGCCTGTATCCTCCTATGCCAGGACTATCGTAATTTTTAGGCTTCTTCAAGCAGCTTTCATTTAAAAATTAGCTTTAACTTTCTCCCCTTAGAGATAGACCCCAAATGTCTTTCCCCATCCCACCAGACTAAGACTGAGCAGTGTGGTGGATGAAGCTCACAGAAACAAACAGCGAATTGGGTCAGTGGGTCTACAGAAGGTTTTTGAGAAGCTGAGGTTCAAAGATGCCTGAGCTGTGGAGTATTTATGGGTTTGTGGTCCCAAGGACTGCGATGAAGCCGCCGTATCTCAGGCCTAACCACTGTTATATCAGAGCAGTGCCAGGATATTTCAAGTTAGGGCTTGAATTCATATTTACAAGTTTTGTTTGTGGCCCACTAAGGCCCACACAAGACTTCAGGAGGATGCTGAGATTCAGCAGTGGGAGCAGAAAGAACAGCAGCAGCAACACCCTTTAAACAAGAGACTTGATGCATCATTAAAGGCAGTATGAACAAGACACACGGAGTCATGCTCTAAAACGTCATCCAGGGTGGGTGCCCAGTTTGCAATCAGATGCATACCGAACACATGGGACTACAGCTCTGCTACCTCCCATCTCAGCTTTGGGACACCTCTCCCTGCAGGCCAGAGCCAGCCTTGGGACAGGTGAGCAGTCAGCAGTCCCTGTGCCCAGCAGCTGGAAAAAGAAGGTGGAGAGCTGGAGCGCATGAGGAGGAGCCGTGAACAGGAGCCCATGAGGGCTGAGCGCTGCTTGCCCAGCACAAGAGCCCATAAGGGCTGAGCGCTGCTTGCCCAGCACAGCAGCCCATTCCCAAGTGGCTTTCCCTCATTATCCCCTTGCTCACTGGAGCAAGAAAACCCTCAGTACAAGGAGCTGTTGCAGGCACAGTGAGAAGAGGAGAGATGAGGTAATGGCAGGAGAGGACAACGGGGAGGTGGAGGACAAGAGCAGGATGGGTGGGGAGGAGGCAGCTCTGTGGGGTCATTTTCCACAGACATATCAGTCACTGTAGGAGCAGGAGAAGAAGAGGCCAGGGCAAGAGGATCAGGGCATGAACACAGGGAAGGCAAGTAGGAGTCTGGGGAAACAAGGGCAGGATGAGGAGGAGGAAAGTCCTGGGGGTCACCAAGATGCTCTGCAAGGAAATGCTGGAAATAGAAAAGTGGAGATGTTTTTCTCAATCGCCAATTTGAGAAGCCATTAAAACACACACCTGTGCACATCCTTGTATTTAGGGAAATCTTTTTTTCTGCATCTTTCCCAAACCTACTAAAGCTTAAACCATGTAGGGAAAGCATTTTTCAGTACACATGGAGGCATTCCTGTGTGCCCCTGATTGACTTCAGGTTACGCTCAGTGAAGGCCATTCAACCTCCAGGGGAAGAAACACCTTCTCTAAAACAGGAACTATAGCACTAAAGTCAAGACACTTTCCTACTGTGCTTCTGCAGACTTTCCTTTGGAGGCACTGGCAAGGGGCTCCCAAGAAAGGCAGAGGCTGCAAACAGAGCCTGAGGTTTCTCTTGGTCCAAAAGAAGGAAAAATAAACCCTTCATAAAAAACTAAGATGAATTTCATCAGGCAGAGGCTGTTGCCACCTGCTGCTTAAATAAGGGCAGACATCAGTTCCCTGTGGTTTGGGTCATTCCTGGGATTTTCATTTTTGTGCATGTTCCAGGGACTAACATTATTTATTTTTGCTCGCAACTCAGGTGCCAGCAACTCCTCTTCCACTGTACTGCTGGCAAACACAACAGACCATTAAACATTCCTTTCTCTGCAGTTTCTTCACTGCAATCAGGTTTGCACATCAGGTGGGCTACCACAGCAAGCAAACGTCACCAGAAAATCCTTCAGGTGAGCCCAGCTGTGTACTTAGCTGCCACATTTTCCCTGGTGCCTCTTAGCATGAGGTGCAAACCTTCAGAGAGAGCCAAATCTTGAGCACCCAAAAGCAAATTAAAGACAGAAAGGACTTTTAAAATTATTTTCAAAGAACTGTTAAAAAGCGTATGGCCTACCCACTAGGAATAGGAATGGAACTGCTGCCCTTATTTGCAACTCGAAGAATTAGATTGTAGCACTGAAGATTAGAGCATACACTCTGTGCAGGATTAAATAAAAATGCTGATGATTCTGTGAGACAGTAGCTTGGCAGACAATGAGAAATGAAATAAAATGAGCCCGCATTGCTCTGCAGTCAGAGCTGATGAAACAGCAGCACTGGATGGGTATTCGCCCTGGTGAAATGCCTCTGGGGAAAGATCTACTAATCACAACCATCTGGAAGGGAGCCCCAGATGCAGTCGGGATACTGGGGACAGGTTGAGCAGCCAGACCAGTGGCTGTGGCCAGGAAGGAACAGCAGGGACTATGCTACATCCATCTGTGGGGACAGGGGAGAAACGCCACCAGGGCCCAGGGCACAGGAATGGAGAGCAAAGCCTTGGGAATCACGCTGATTTAATCTGAACTTAAATTTCTGTAAGGTTTCCAGACATGATGAAAATGCTCTGCAACTGGTTAGTTTTCTGGGGACTCAACCAGTTCCATGCAGGATCTAAAATTACCAACACAGCAGCAGAAAGGGAAGGGAGCTCATGCCACACCAGGTGGCTGAAGTTCAGTCACTGGAGCTGGCCAAATTAGCTTCATCCACTTTGCCAAGACCCATTGCCCTGCCTACATCTCCTGCAAGTAAAGAAAATGTTGCTTCTTGCAGGGAGGCACAAATCTGTTTCCAGAAGGAAAACTGAGGAAAACTACAATTTTAAGTGACTTTCCAAAGTTCTGAGAGGCTATTACTAGCCATGTGAAGGCCTGAATGCTGTCAATACAGTTCTCAGGCATGGCACAAAGTAAAGCCTTCCTCTTCACCAGGAACCTCTTCACCAGGAATGGTTTTGGTTGGAAGGAAACTCAAAGTCCATCTAGTTCCACCCCCCTTCCACAGGAAGGGCCACCTTCCACTAGACCAGGTTGCTCAGAGCCCCATCCAACCTGGCCTTGAACACTTCCAGAGATGGGGTACCCACAACTTCCTTGGGCAACCTGTGCCAGTGCCTCACCACCATCATAGCAAAGAATTTGTCCCTAATACCTAATCTAAACCTACTGTCTGTCAGTTTAAAACCATTATTACCCCTTGTCTCCACGCCCTTGTTAAAAATCCCTCTCCAGCTCCCTTACAGGGCCCCTATGGGTACTGGAAAGCGCTCTAAGGTCTCCCTGGAACTTCCAGGCTGAACATCCCCAACTCCCTCAGCCTGTCTCCACAAGAGAGCTGCTCCATCCCTCTGATCATCTTTGTGGCCTCCTCTGGACTTCCTCCAACAGGTCCATTTCCTTCCTGTGCAGGGAAGAGCTGGATGCAGCACTGCAGGTGGGGTCTCACCAGAGCAAAGGAAAAGAACCCTCTTCCCCTCCATGCTGGCCACGCTGCTTTGGATGCAGCCCAGGACATGGTTTGCTTTCTGGGTTGCAAGGGCACATTGCTGGATCATAGCCAGCTTCTCATCCATCAGCACCCCCAAATCCTTCTCCTTAGGGCTGCTCTTCTGCCTAGCCTGTATTTTGCTTGGGACTGCCCCAACACATGCAGGACCTGCACATGAGTCAAGTCTGGGAAGAAGTGATTCAGTGGCTCCCAAAGGAGAGAAGGAAATTCTGAAGGTTACCAAATGAGAAGGTCTTGAGAGCAGAAAAGGGATTCCTCTTGCCTCTCCGTAATCTTGCTACACTACAAAAACCTGGTCACTGTGACACAACTGATTTTTCCATTTCCTTTCATTGTGAAGATTATTGCTGGCAGACTGGGGCAGGAGGCATCCGAGAAACCAGAGGAATTATATTCCCTTAGTAAAGCAAAAGCACAAGTTTTATCTTGACCTATGTGGTCGAGCTGTCCCAGGGCAAGCTGAAATATGATCGCCTTCATTAAAAAATGCCCTGTCTGCACAAAGCACGCGTCTTGGCTGCCTCAGAGAACTCTCCAGATGACAGTGCAGAGGTGATGTATTACAGAACCAGAGCTGCTTTTTCAATCATGAGGGGAATGTATAAAAAATTTGACTTGTTTTCCTGTCAGTCAGCAGTTCTTTCTCATGATATTGCTCAAAAATCTGTTCAAGTGGTCCACTTTTAATAGCGCAAGGGAAGAGAACAGGGTGCAGCATGCAGGGATCATTTGCAGCTGCAGCCAACACAGCAGCACTGCCTGGCACCCCAGGCCCCTTGCAGGAGCCCCAGTACTGCTGCTAGGTCCCCACCTGTAGTCTCAGATGCCCTCCTGCATCCCCTCCTGCTCATGCAGAGATGCCCAGGCACCTGTGGATACATGATGAACGGATCAAACTCTCCAGTCTCACAGCTATATAATCCCGGGACCACAGGAAGGGAAGGCCTACTGTTCACTGGGCTTCCTCCCTGCTGCCCAGAGCCGAAGACAGCCACTACTGTTCATCAAGCCAAGAGGATGGGAACAGTGCTTTTTTCCAGCACCAGCAGATGTTTAGATCAGGGTGTGGGGGAGGAATCCCACTGGCACCCCTTGAAGACGACCTCTGCCATTTTTAACAGGATACAGCACACACTTCTAACGATGAACACTTGTGACTAGTTAGAAGCAAGGGACACTGCCAAGAGGAACAAGCTGAGTAGTTCCGAGCTGAGAAGTAACCATGTGGCAATAGGAAGGCAGAGGGGAGCAAGCCCAGTGTGGAGCAAAGCTCCAGCAGTGCTTCATTCCTGAAGGTGCTGGCAGGGGCAGCCCATTTTCAGGAAGACTAGCAGAGCAGAACCTGGTGTGAGGAGCAGGCTATCCTGATGGCTGGCCACCAAACCCACCAGCCAACCCGGCAGGACAAGATATTCACCGGAATGTGGGATGAGGCGGGTGTGGGTTGTGGAGAAGGGAGCAACTGCCTTTGCTGAGCCTTAAACAGCATAAGGTCAGGAAACAGAGATGCTGGCAGTGGAGAAACATCAACTGCACTGAGAGAGGCTCGAAAACATAAAGGGTTGGAAACCTGAGAACTGTATGTAAAAACCTCATCAGGTAATCCGCAGGGAAAAGTACATCCTTACCTTGGGCACTAACACAGCCTGTCCTCGCTACCCACAGACAAATCAGCCTGACAATGCTGCACAAACAGGAACATGAACCCTTCATGTACTGACTTGCTCCACAACTTCAGCTACACTTTCTGCTTATTGTCAAAGCATGAACCAGTCATCCAGTGCAATTCTTGATTTCCATATTGATTTATTTGTATTGAAACCATTCAAAACATTATTTTAAGCCATTTACATTTAAATCATATAGAGGGGTTTCTTGAATCAAAGAAGACAAAAGCCATCCTCAAACAATTATGAATCTCTTATGCTTACTGTGGAAATTATGAAGAGGAAATGTAGATTTGCCTCATTCCCTGAGGTGCCCAACTAAGGAATGGTTTTGGCAGCCTAACCACAAGAATACTCCAGTGACACAGTATCACCCCAACCAAAGAGGTCCAACATGTGGCCTTTTGAGGAGTCAGGGCATCAGCAGCTCACTGCCTACCAAATGGGAAAATCATAGTGAAAAGCAAAAGAACTACATCACTCCCTCAAAACTTTGTATTTCATGCTGGAAGCAGCAGTATCAGGATGCTGAACCTCAGTTGTGGTCAGCCAGATAAGCTACCCAATACGGCAACATATTTTGTATCAGAAGAAAATCCCAAGTTTGTGTTCTTTACTCACTTTTTCATATATAAAAATATAGATGCATTTTCATACCTGTCTCTATATACAGTTGAATATACCTACTCCCCCATATTTAAGTGCAATTGCATATTCAGCAGGGCTGTTTGGAGTGCCATGCTTGGCAGGAGCAGGATCATTTTCTCTCCCTCACTACCTCTTTCACAGAACACTCATGAAGCTGAATGGAGATCTTCATTCTCATATGAGAGCAGCAAAATTTCCAGCCCCACAAGTGCCTGGAGCCTGGACTATGTTATTGTAGCACCTCCTGATACAGAAACACCCAGCAGATGCACAGAACTGCTCCTTAACACCTCTTGTTTTGTGCCACTGCAGAGCAGGCGGTGTTTCCCCACACACTTTAAAAGAACAGGAGACAAGTCTAGTGCTATCCAGTGACACCTGGATGCAACAGGCCAAGCAGCATACACACCACAAAACCACTGCTGCATGTTCTCTGAATTGTGACAACTAATTCAGGAAAATTTAAGTACTCAAATATTAGCAAGTTAAACGAGTTTTGGCTTTGCAGAAATAAGATATTTAAATTTTATTTTATTCAGTGGAAGAAAAAAGTTACAAACCTGGGCTGTCTCACAGTATCTCTTAAGCTTTTAGGTTTTGTACTGGCGACACAGCTACTGTATTGCACAGGTTCACAAAATTCTCAATTTTACTTTTTTAATAAAAAAGTCCTGGTGCCACCCAAACTTACCATAAAAAGCCAAAGCATTTAAGAAACAAGTTAAGAGGTGACAGAAGACTTCCCCAAAAGGGCAATGCTCTATTTCAGAAGAGAACTCCAAACACATGCTCTGCATTTTCATTCAAATACAAATGCAGTGTAATAGATTATGTTTCCAAGAGAAGCAACCTAAGATGTGGATGTCCCATCCCTGGCAGTGTTCAAGGCCAGGCTGGATGAGGCTTTCAGCAACCTGGTCTAGTGGAAGGTATCCCTATCCCGGATGAAGCGGCTGGAACTAGACCTTAAGAACCCTTCCAACCCAAACCATTCCATGATTCTGTGATTAATACAAAAGATCCAATAAGCTTTTCCAAGTTTCTGATCATCCTGTGTGTGTGAGAGGCTAGAGAAGAACAGTGGGGAGAACGAAAACAAGAATAGTGAAACCAAGTTTCCTGATAAATGAAATCTCTATTTCAGAGCAAATGGGGATGCTAAAGCACCAGTATATACCCACACAGAATGCATCCTCAGTTTTGAGGAGTCCAAAAAAGCAGTTCAGAATCTGCAGCTTCTGTCTTAGATGGTAAATGTTACCTGGTTATTACTTTATTCAATTTATTGAATTAAACTGAAACTTGAGGGGCAGATGCAGGCAGTGTACATCCTCTGCGATGTATCACAGACCAGATTTTGCAATTCTCTTTACTTGCAAGGGAAAGCAATGTCGGCTTACTGATACTCAGTGTCTTCTCTGAAAAACACATAGGCAGAATATTTGAAATTAGTTACAAGGAGGCCTTTATGCAGACTACTGAAAATGCAATTTCTTTGAGAAGCTAGCTGAATAAATCGTATTTCTGTAATCATAACTCATGCAAAAGAAAAATGAGCAGAAACAGAGCAGGGATAATACAGGGAACATCTGCAAAAAAATGAGATATTCTTCATTATTCCATAGGCAAACATAGACATAAGAAATCCTCATCAATTTTTAACAACTTACAAATGTGTTGTTTCCCATCCATGCACCAGATATTCATAAAAGCTTTCAGAAGGCAGTAACAGCGGGAAAAGCAGGACTGCCGGAATGGGAGCTGGTGGGACACAGTACAGGGTGTGCAGGCACTTGGTGCCCTCTCCTGGGCACGACAGAAAGATCCTTGTTTAGCCAATTCAGAGCATGGCCATGGAAATGGGGTCTTCTACACCAAACTAACTCCTCAGATGAATCAAAGACACAGGTCCATCAGAGAAAAAGTTTACACATTTCCCAGAGAAGTACTCAGCTGTTCAACTCCATTAAAATTCCTGACACAGCAGCATGTTACATCACAACATTGTTTATTATGTAACTTTTTACAATACAAACAAAAATACAGAAATGCAGTATATGAATACAGCTAAATGCAAAATGGTGATTTTTTCTCGAGGCCATATTCCCATTTCTAGTAAAATAAAGAAAGACTGCACACAGGTAGAAACAGGCTGGTAGTTAACTCCACAATTTTGCCTAGAAATGACCTATAAATGCGTTTTCCTGCTACTTACCATAAAATGTAAAAAGGGAGTTAAAGGAAAGTTTTACTCACTGGTTCCTACCATATGAAAGAAGCTATATTCTATTTAGGAGGGCCAATATATGGAAAAATATCTAAATTAAATGTTATTACAAAAAATGAAGCAGTAATGAGATCCTTCTGGCTAAAGAAGTTACTAAATGAGAATAGCATATATTTAAAGAATCCAAAACATAAAAGGGTTGTTATAAAAAGCTTAGGTGCACTGTAAGCTTACAACTTTTGTTTTTCCATGTGTCCTTTTAAACAATGGAAGTGTCAAAAATAGGGTCAACTGTGTTAGACTAAATTACATTACTGTATATGCTGCACTGAATGGAATTCTTGTATTATAATAATAGAGAAGCATTGTTTGCATCATATGGCAATTTATCCTCACTAAAAACCGTCTAGAGTCCTGCATTTTTTGATATCCTGTAAACCGTCAAACCACCAGAACATGATTGTACAACAGTAAAATGTTTTCTTTTGCATTAAAATAACACCGGTTTAAAAAAAAAATGAAAAAAGGTACTTAGAGCTGTTATTTTTCCAAGTACACAACACCCTAGACAACTCAAGGCATCTCATTCTCCATCAAAATTAACAAAAATTTGTCATGCTGTTAAATCCATTACTATGGATACGACTGGTGCAAAATTGGTCAAACGGATCCAACTAACACTGATGTCCAGGCTGGCATATTGGCAACTAATACATAACTGGTGGTCAAAACGATGCATTTAAAATATCTTCCCTTTCTTCTTATTCTTTTCCAAGGTTCTAAAATGACATTAAAAAAAGAAGTTTGTTAAATAATGCATACATGTTCTGATTTTTTTTTAATTACTAATATACACCTTTCAAAACAGACTTTTTAATGAGGCTTTACTGGTTACAAGACAATGGACAAAACTTACTATGTACACAGTACTTGTACTGCGTGAATCAAACAATGCAGTTATCACCAGCTTTCCCTACCCAAGGACTAGTGGAATTAAGCATTTTAATTCTCAAAGCTTTAATTCTTCATCCCCCAGAAGTCTGATGCAATCTAGCAATATAAACACTTGTTTTTTACCTAGATATATTTATGTGTGGGTACCATGTTTTCGCAGGCTAAAATCTGCTTTAGAAGCTAATAATCTTCTCACTATTGCTGAAATATGGTCATTTGGAACTAAAAGCAGTTCAAGATTTTTCTTGGCTTTTAAGTGACACCTCCATAGTGGTCAATGACCATGGATGGACCATTATTATCTCAGAAATCCCTTTTAGCAGAAAGCTACAGAACTTTTACCGTGAACCGCAGGACAAGACTCCAATTTACCTGGAGGAATTCTGTTGTTCCAAAATACGTTGTTGAGCCTCCCAGTTCGCTTTCTCGTCCTCAAACTGACGACGCTTTTCCTCCAATTCTTTGTGTTGTGCCTCCAAATTCTTTTTCATTTGCTCATGGCGTCGCTGCAGCTGTAGAAGATTATTAACAGAGTCAGTAAGTGCAGAAAACACAGCAACTTTTGGAACTGTAGTAACAATATCAGTAACTAAACTTACTAATGCAACAAAATTATGTATTATATTTTTCTTCAGAGAAATTAGCTCAGACTAAAAACTCTAAGGTGATGGGTACTGCCAATAACAGAAACCAAAAGGTTTATTAATCCCGTAGCTTCCTTTTACAGTTAACAGAAAATGCCCCAAATGCTGCCCAAGTTACAAATACGATTTGTAAGCAGCTATGTTTGGCAAATAAAAGGAAATTAAAAAATACTTTGGTATTTGACGCAAACATTAAGCAGCAAATTGCAAAGCATCTGAGTATCACTAATGCCTAAAAGAGCAGCATCTTTGACTTTCTGGGGTGGGGGGGGGAACCAAAACATTGATTTCATCCTATAGCATTAACTGTATTGTGGATCTATCTGGAAAAAAAAATTAAGTGGATTCATTTATTCACTAATAAAATGAATTAGTATTATTGAAGAAGCGAATTGTCTACATTCCAAAACAGAATAGGAAGTCTCTTCTGCAAGTTGATGGGACAGACTGACAATCTAATGTGTTGTATGTGATGATGGAAACATTTGTCAGAAAAAGTGATGCCTTTTGTGTGGTGTAACTTTTTTTTGAATTAAATCATAGAATGGTTTGGGTTGGAAGGGACCTTAAAGATCATCTAATTCCAACCCTCCCGCCAAAGGCAGGGACATCTTATAATAGACCCAGTTGCTCAAAGTCCCATCCATCCTGGCCCTGAACATGTCCAGGGATGGGGCATCCACAACTTCTCTGGACAATGTGTTCCAGTGCCTCATGACCCTCACAATAAAGAACTTTCTCCTAATATCTGATCTAAACCTACTTTTTTTGAGTTTAGAGCCATTTCCCTTGTCCTGTCACTCCACACCCTTGTAAACAGTCCCTCTCTGTCTTTCTTGTAGGGTCTCTTCAGTACTGGAAGGCCACAACTGGCTCACCCCAAAGCATCCTCTTTTCCAGGCTAAGCAATTCCAATTCTCTCAGCCTCCACTTGTACAAGAGGTGCTCCATCCTTTTAGTTGTGTTGGAGCGAGTCCAGAGTAGGCCATCAAGACACTGATGTCCTTTCTGTCCTGGGGACAGAAAGCTGGATGCAGCACTCCAGGTGGGGTCTCACCAGAGTGGAGAAGAGGGGCAGAATCACCCCCCTCGACCTGATGTCCATACTTCAGAGAAGTGATGCAAAACTTCTTCCTTCCTTACTCTCCTGCAAGACCCCGTTTTACACAAACCCTTGAAAATGTACTTCCTTTTACACATTTTTACATGGCACTGTCTACTGCCTACTTTTCTACATTTAGATAAATACAACAAAAGTTTACAAAGCCATGAATGGTGAAGAAAAAAGAAGAATGAATTGCATGAACATAAAGAACTGGTATCACAGGATACACTCAGTCAAAAAGTCATGAGATAGTACATGAAAACCAGAAATATTTTCGTTTGTTTTTCACATCACAAGGAGAATGTGGAGGCCAGAAGTGTAAAAGGATTCAAAAAGATTCAAGACAGAAACTAAGGGTAAATCCGGTGACTACAAAACACCATGATCCCGATAAAACATCTAGCTTTAAAATCCTCAAATTGCTGACTGGTGTATCTTACTGTTTATATCCCCCCTATCTATTCAGTTCTCAAAAAAAAAAACCAACCTAGATTGATGTTTTCTCCTCTGATCCAGTATGCTTTGGCTCCTTACAGTGCCTAAGCTGCCAAGCATTTCAACTACCCTTCCAAGTTTCCTCCTTTTTCCTCAAATTTGGAGCCGAACTTTCTTTAGGAACTTCGACAGTTCTGAACTTCTCTATTGGGCTTCTTTTCCCAAAACTTAGAAAATTAGTTTTACTTAAACTTCTAATTATAAAATAGTCTCTTAAAAAGGTCACTTTCAGAACCCCTTGAAGCCTGTATGAAACCAGTTTCACTGTGAGGACTTCACCTCGAGATGACAGAAATTAGAGGGAAGTATCCATAAAATTTGTTCAAATGATACCAGAACACTGACAAAAACATATCTCTGACTCTTCCTTAGTCTAGCAATTCTCATTTAGGTGATTTCCTATCGGCATTGCGTCCAATTCCTGAAATGCTTTTTCAATACACACAGCAAATTATCATTACTGCATTAGCTTATGCAAGCTGTAAAAGTCTCAAGAACTTTTAAAATCACATGGAAGAGTAAGCACAAAATACTCCAAAGAAAAGGGAGAAAAAGAGGGTAAGGAAGTTAAGGAGTAATTTAACATGCTATGACTGAAAATAAAAACAGAATGCAGGCGAACATTAAAATTACATTTTAAGTTCAGACTTATACCATTTCAGCAAAGATAACAAGCTGAGAAAGGAGAATGGTGTTGTCTTCACACATAATTGATTCCATAGTCGGTTTTTATGTTGCAAAGTCTTGGCAAGAAGTCCCATCTCTACACTTGTTCAGCCTCAAGTTATACTGGTGTTTAAAACATTTTGATTACCTCAGCTTCAGAGTCCTTCAGCTTCTGAACTTTTTCTTTGACTTTCATCTCAAACACCTGTTCCATTTCCATTTCCATTTTTTTCATTTTGGCTACATGCTCCCTCCTTTCCTCCTCCATCTGTGCCAACGGGCTCCTGCCATAAATCCAGAAGAAGTAGTTAGCTAGTAAGAACTTTTTTCCCTGTCTGTTACATTAGGGCATCTGGAAAAAGCAAGATAAAAATGCTGAAGCAGTAAGACAAATGCATCGCTGTAGGCACTGCTATCTTAAATTCAATTTGCATTATTATATTAACTGTTTAGATAAGCTTTACTCAAAAAGACATTTCATACAATGTCTTTTCCTCCCCCACAATTGATTTACATTACATTTGGGTTAACAAAAACTCTTGACTTTCTATCTGTAGAACCACCTGGTCATGGGAAGAGAGGAAATCAATGTTATAACAAGAAAAAGAAAATTAGCATGTTCCAAGTGATCTTCAGGTATCTTTTTCTTCCCCATTATTCAAATATAAAAAAAAATTATTGGACATAAGAGGAAAATTAAGAGGGCTGCAGACTAAAGTCCTATTTTCTCTCTAAATCTTCATTGTTCCAAGTGAGCCCAAGAATCATTTAATGTTCTGTGTTGAACGCTCTGGTCATAGTTCTGAAGAGAGATCAGCTTCAAAAAAAAGGTTTGGGCAACTGAACATCAGTATTTCAAAGTGTTAGTTAGAAGATTTTCCTTTAGAAAGCTATTAAAAAAGGTACTGTATAAAAATAATGTACATTATTTTTAATTTTTCCATATAATTTATGGAAAGTTTATGGAAATTTATCTTTTCCTGGATTCTACTGGATTTTTAAAGCTGTATAAGCCTGCTATCCATGGTATGATGATATGGGTTTTAAATAGCAAGTTTCACTGTAAGTATACAATAAAACAGGATGATTGTGATCTAGTGATGATTGCTACATAGAATTTTGTTAAGACTCTGCTGTTCCACAAAGAGCAATCAAAACAAATCACTGGCCTCTTGTTTCAGTTTTGAGTATCTATGGCTTAAAATGGCAAAGTTTTAATTATTGTGTTGTCAAAAATTAAGACCTGATTGGAATTGTTACAATCAACCAGCAGAGGATATCTAATATAATGTATGCAAAAGCCACTCAGACCAGCAAATTGTAAAACAAAGGTGGCAAGCCTCAGTCATATTAAAAATAAGATTTTTATTTTCATTTCTTCAAAAAACAAACAAAAAAAAGACAAAAACCCCAAAGAAACCCTGTTCTGATTCAAATCATGCAGAAAAAGCATTCTGAAAGGAGAAAAGTATTGGCTAACTTTCAGTAATAACTGAAACATAATTAACAGTATCGCTTTTGATTCAGAATTTGCCACTCATTCTGAAGGGAATGGAGGTTACACATCACACATAGTTAAGATCTACTTTGACCATTACTGGCTCATTTTATCCTTCCTACTCGCCCGTTTTCACCATCTAACCATACACTGAAACCAAGCAATGTCCTATGAACTCACAGCCATATAAGTTTTTTTTCTTAAATATCAGTATTTTGAAGCTAACAATTGGTGGGGGGGCAAGGAGGAAGAAAATGGCATTTCCATTTTAAAAAAATGAATCTGAATTAGTAGTTGCAATGCTTGGGATTGTGAGTAAAATGCTGTATAATATACAGAACTGAAACTGATCTTCAGTTTAGTTTTTACTTTAGTCCTTCAAAAGGCCAAATGCTAGCAACCTTTTTCAAGGAAAAAATTAATGGTTAAATACAGGTGAGGTACAATAATGCACAAAAAACACTAAGAAAGTGAAAGAAGAGCAGCAGTACTTGTGGAAGTTAAGCAGCCGTGAAAACAAGACTATTTTCTTCTAGAAATGTAAAGTTCTCAAATGCAACTGCTCTTCAAAAGTTTATCTACAAAGTAGAATAAATACTGACGAATCATTGATGCAGTTTTAACTCGGAAAGGGAGCAGAACTATCCTTTGATTGACAACTTAGCAATCCAGTGGGGATTGGTCATGTAAGCTGTATTTGAGAAAGTGGTAAAAGTCAGTCTGCACAGAAAATTTGATTAACTGACAAGAGAACATTTACAGGTGAGAACTTTACAACATAGGTCACAACTGGCTTTGTTAGGTGCTAAGTATGTGACACGGGTAAAAGCATATCACCCTGTATTTCAGGACAAAATTATACAAGGGACTTAAAAACAAACAAACAAAAAACCACAATGAAAAAAAAAAAGAGCTGAAGGGAAAAAAAACCCACAAACCACTAAACAAAGATGTAAAACATTTAACTGATTTCAGAGGACATGTGCTCTAGTAACAGTCCTCTAAGTTATTCTGCAAAAATTAAAAATTATTCTAGACATGTGCAAAGTGGAACCTCTGCAAGCAGGTAATAAGGTAAAATAATGGTCAGAAATTATGAAAGTTACTAAATCCCCAACTCAATGAAAAATTGCAAATTTACAGGTAAAGATGAAAATTCCACTAATTCTTTATAAGCATCTATATAAAGTTGACTGTGTTATGGATAGAAACTGGGGGAATTCCATAATTTATGCACTTCTACTGATTTTTGAAATTTGACTTGAATCTTAGCCAAAAGGTTTCTAAAGAAGCTGGGTTTTTACAGAGTTATTTGTCACTGTAAGCATTTATAAATTTCTAAAATTTACAGCAGCACAGCTTTAGGGGGAAAAAAAAAAACAACAAACCAACTGCTATGGGAAAAAACAATGCCAAGAGCAGGATACCAGGAAACTGTTTTAAATTTGAAACATCAAACAGTGAAATCTTTTTTGTGTTTATAGAATTTTTGTCTTAAGTTTTTTGGAAAAATTTAAATGACCACTTACATGCCTTCAACTGTGTCAAATCTAAAAAACAAAAAATACAAAGGCTTAGCTTAGCATGCTTAAATAAAACCACAAAACCAAAAAGCAATAATTAAAAAAGTAAATTCAATATTAATAGATTCCTAAAGCTAGTTATGTGCTTCCCTCAAAAGCAAATTTTTCATACTAAAATGAAAAATTGTTAGTTAAAGCTTGTTATATTTATTTCAAATTCAGTTAGTTAATCACTACACCACGTCAATGCTGACACAGGTTTGATGTGCAGATGCTTTCAGGAATAGCTTTCCTACAACATCTAAGCTTTTAAAGAGATTTTAAATATCTTAGTGACATGAACCACCACTTGCTCTAAACAAGTTTTCGGAAACCAATGCCGCCTGGAGGCTTATCTCCTCGTTTAGAATTTGTCAGCTAGCAGAGGGCACTGGTATTGAACACCCGGGAATGCTCTGGCGCTGCGGGAAGAGCACTTGGCTCCCACGGCCAGCAGAGGTCTCAGCGGCGGCTCGGCTGCACTGCCACCTCCCCCGGGCACCGGGATGCTGCACCCAGCGTGTCTCGGCTCAGCGCAAAACGGGCTGACAACAAGCTCTGATCTCACCACCCTGTCAGATGGGCTTCATGACATTAGAGCGTTTCACAGAATTCGCCAAGAATACAGGCAAAAGGAGCTGGAAGTGGTCCGGGCTTAGCAGCCAGAAGGACCTGAGCACTGTGTATTTTGTTACCCTGGATCAGGGATGGATAAGGCCCATCTTTACAATGTACAATATGACTTTCAATAAAAATAAGATTTTACTTTTAAATTCACAGGAGATAGCAGCTTCATACAGCAAACCAAAAAGATTTCTCAAATCACAACTTCTAGATTTCAGAGCAAACGCCAATTTTCTCACATGTCACATAGTACAGATGTGAAGTTACAATTACCACACAATTTAAAGAGACGAGTTATCTACACATATGAAGACTACCCTTGACATTTTATTTTATTTTTTTAATGGTTAGGATGATATTGAAAATTTGAAAAATCAGACTAAACTTAAAATACAAAGAAAACTCCATAACCATGGGAAATAGTTGCTTTGGATCGCTCTTATGTTAACAAGTTACTTACAGAACAGTCAAGTTTCACCAAATCAAAGGAGGCAAATCAGAGATAAAACTATTAACGGGACAGAAAAACACCTGTTCCAATTCATCTGCACAGTATTATTAAAACTTGTAGCACATACTTCTATTTGTTTTCACATTTGCATTTTTGTCTAAAGAAATATGTTAACAGCTGCATGAAAAACTGAGATCTGCTAAGATCATAAAAATACAGCTGTTTTAAAGGTACAAAAGGTCAATCCAGCCTCCAACAGCTGCCAGCAGGAGATACTTTTGGAAAAGTACGAGCACCACTGCATGTATGTCTCCTGGTATGTCTGCCCTCCCAGTCTCCAAAAGACCAGCAGCTTAGGAGTTTCCAGAGCAGGGGGTGTATCTGTGTTTAACCATATGCTCGTAATACCAGCAGGCAGCATCAGAGCACGTCTCCATCCTCACACAGAGACACAGGATCTCGTTTCCCACGAAAGAATCTATATTACCCCATTTTGAGACACAGATACTTCTTTCAAAAGGCAAGCAGGCAAGCATAAAATTCCTAAGGGGAGGCACAGATAAACTGTTAATATCTGTTCATCCCTCTCAATTTCCAGGAAGCACATGGTTACTGGGAAAATTCCTTCTATGCTGCTTCAGCTATACTAGATTAAAAAACCAAAAGCTAGAAAAACACACTGAAGCCAAAAAATCATGTTAAAGCTTAAAAAAAAAAATGCTGCAACTCAACATACAGTTAAGGTAAAAACAGAAAAATAGCATCAGCTGCTTCATAACCAGCACATGTGTTCAAGAATTTAATCTATTTTCTTATTAAGTCACCCTATGTTCAGGGGAACAAACTCTTAAAAATGTTCAAAATACTCTTTGTAAGTTTGCAATACACTTTGCCATCTTTAAGATGGCTGAATCAAACTGCAATAATTTACTCATTGTCTTGAACAACAAAAAAAACCCTGACAGCAAAGAGCACCAGTTGTATTTATTCATCTCTGAGCTGCAGTGCTGCAGTGTTCCAAACAACAGATTTCTAATGAAGAAAATAGATCCAGAAGGCACATTCACCTGGAAATATTCAGGTGGGACAGCACAGTGATCTGAAGTGACAGGAGATGCAAAATAAACATGTTTCAGAAAGCAAAGTAATTCCAGACCCTCTTAGTGTAAGTTCTGGTTCCAATAAAAAGTACCAGCAATGCTATCAGAAAGTGACTGGGGTGGAGGGGTGAATGAAGGTCACAAAGAGTTTTAAAACCTACTCATAGATGCATTTTTGTATAAAACAACATCTTATTGTGTCTGCAATATGGGAATAAAAAAAAGATTTTTAAAAAAACTCTGTTATTTTTAAGAATGCAGAATAACCAGTCCTTACTCAGATGAGGTAACAGACTGAGTTTGTAGGTGCAGACTAACACATATCTAAGCAGGCACAAAACAAAAAATGGTGAAAGAGTTGTCACTAAAATTCAGATTTTTCTAAGTATAAGGAAAACACACTAAAATTTTGAAAGGTATATAAGAAACCGCAGTATTTAACAACAAACACAGGAAAATGTAAACAACTTCCTTTGATATCCCAAATAACAATGGGGAAAAAAGTTTCGCTTTTCAGTACAGTAATAGCAAATAACAGTACAGTAAAAAGCATAGTAATAGCAAGTTAGAAGTCCTGGAGGAAATGCAGAATTTTCTCTTCTGCACTCCTGTTACCCCATTTTCACCTGACATACTTGCTATGTGCACTCAGAAGCCTTGAGATATGAGTCATCATAATAACATGATGGCAAGAAACATGACAGTGAGAAGAAGTAACCACAGTGTTACGGACACACATATTCGAAAACTAGCATTTTTAAGACTTGACCTCATTAAAAACTCTACTTAAATTCAAATACACTTCTGAAGAGCTGCTGTAACTGACATAAACTATTACATTTTTTGTCAGTGCTGAGCAGGGAAGTCTCATGAAGGCTCACACTAGATGAAACTAAATCATGTCCACTTAAATCATTCCCTCACAGCCACTTTCAAAGCATTAAGTGAGTGTAGAATAGACATTTCTTTAGTGAGAAATGGCTTTGTAGCTGTCATATAGATGAAAATAGCAGGTATTTCCAACTAATTTCAGGGATCTTTTTCAGGAAGAACAGTTGTAACTTCACAGACCAAGCTGAAAAAAATAGTACTCTATATTTTAATTGAGAAATTTGTACTTAAATATAGTACAAAAAATAAAAGCATCACTAATTATTATTTAATCACTAATTACTGTTGATACAGTTACTACATGCAGAGCAGGACATTTAAGAATGCAGCTATTCTCAAACAGCATTATACAATTCAGAATACAGTAGAGCCTACTTTCAAATCTTCAATAACTTCATCAGGTTGGCAAATAACTTCTTGTCGGAGGTAATAAAAATGACATACCAGGGTTTGAAAAAAGCAGCTACAAAAGCCCCCAAACACTGCATTGCAACTCACTTCTCACAAAAGATAATGATGTTGCAATAATTTCCCTGCCATGATAAGCAGCCATATGAGTAGCCAGAGCAGCATTTCAAAGATGACAGTAGCAGGTCTGCATTTTCAGAGTTTCTAAACAAATATAAACCCATTCTTCTCAAAAACATCCCTGACACAGAGTATTGATCATTCACCCAGAAGAACCAGTAATTCCAAAAGTAACATGTACACCAAAATAGAAATACTAATGCACAAAAACTTTGCAGTATCAGTGAAATAAGACCCCAAGTAAATGTAAGGATTCTCTTCAAAACTGAATCTATTACTTAACCTGTTCAGTGTAAACCTCAGTGAAAGAGGAAAAAGCCCCAAATTACAAGTAAACAAGAGGCATATAGTTTCAGACACAGCAAAGAGACAACAGACTGAAGGCTATACATATACAAACCCACCAACACCTCTCCCCAAAAAACCCAAAACGGGAAACACCACCACACATTCACAAAACCAATCAACCAAAAAAAGGAGAGCAAAAAGATTAAAGTGCAATACAGACTTAACAGGAACTTACTTTGTTAGCTGCCCTTTATTTTTGTTGTTGTCAACACCGTTGTATGTAACAGCTGCCAGTTTTCTGCTTCTGTAGTTCTCATAATGTACATTGTTAGTGACATCCTTCAAGTCCTGCATATGAGTTCTGTCAATAAGTGTAATTTATCAGCTTAGTGCACAAATACAAAACACTATCTGTAACATCAGTCCATGTTCATTTTGCAGATTGACTTGAATTAAATTATACCCCTCTATTAACGTCCCATTCCCCACAATGTTATTACTCTATCATTTAAATCAGAGCTGTCAAGACAGCAAAGGCACAGAAATAAGAGATTATTTTGCACGGAACTATCTAAAGCTTGCAATATTCCAAATGCTAACTTACAGGACCAGTCTTTGGAAAGTTTGAGTTCTGTGGATGAACTTAGAGGTATTTGATAGGCAGATAAGAAAACTGCATATTACTACTGTAATAGGTGAGAAAAAGCGTGTCAGGCAAGAAACAACAAGCCAAAACTTCCTAGTTTCTATCTTTTAATTCTACAAAACCTAAACATTATGTTCAAGACCAAGCTAAAAGCATTAGCTTCTTTTCACAATTTTCCATTGTCAGCCTGGAGAAAAGCAAAGCTTAGTAATCAAACCAACAGTTGCTACAGCAGATGTCACCTAGTGGACTGCTGGGAGCACAGGACTCAGTACCTAACACAACAAAGCACAGGCAGTCTCTTGCTTTAGGTCAATTTTCAGTGCTAAAGTTCTTAGAAAATGCCTACAACTAAATACCCATCAGCACTAACAGGTAACTCAGGTTCCTATGGACTATCACAATTGTCCAGAACAAGTAATCACAAAAATTCCCTACCAACACCACTGCTTGCTAAATACGTGGTTAAACAAGATATCTAAAATGTAAGGTAACTGTTTGCAATTAAAAATATGGGAATTCATATGAAGTCACTATCTCAAATTCTTTTTCTCCCACATACGACTTCCCAATCTTTCGGGCATACCAGAAAACTTAATGTTACCTGTCAGTTACTTACCTTATCAACATGTTCCTCAGAATTGTGAAGTCACAGTGTTCACCATTTTCAACTGCAAGAAGACATAAGCTTTTGTTGAGATGTCAACCAAAATCTGTGCCTTACACAGAGGTAAGATGTCATCCATCTACATTCATTCCAGCAACAAATTACTTCCACAGCCTTTCCTTACTCAAACAACATATGTGTTAGCAGAAGGAAAGCATTAACAACATAACCATATTAATGTGTCTTACTAGCAGAGTTCCTATGGTCCCCTAAGCCATACCGGCAAACCGTACTCTGAGTCAGTGCAGCAGAATAAGCTACCACAACAGAAACACAGTTTTGCCAGTTTAACTAACTGTTTGATCCTTTGGATGCCTGCTTGTACAGCTCTGTAAGGATCAGACATTAAGTGATGACCTCAGAGTCTAGATCCAGCTATATCCAAAAACCTTTAAAAGCCAGACTCAACCTGTTTCTCCCTGCCCAATAATTTGCAGAAGTCTTCATTTTAATTTTAATACAGCTTCAGTTCTTTATTAATGAAGCAAAGGAAGGCTGTGTACTGAATTTGATGTATCTACCTACAGATCAAGAGAGAACTGGTAGCTGTCATTAGATGCCACCTATACCACTGAGCCTATCATCCCACTAATGTAGAAGAGGCTGATGCTGTGAATGGCATTTCCCTGAGAGATCATGAAATGTCATTGGAGAAGAATGCACACTCCAGAACTCCCTGATGTGCAGACAGAGAAGGCAACACACAAAGCTCTTAGCGCACACAAAAGAAAGGCATAAGGCAGGTTCCAATGTGCCTCTGAAGTTAAGACAGACATTTTCATGGGAAGGAGGGGAAAAACCAGGATGAAGGAATTAAAATAGCCCAAGTAAATTCAGTGAATCCTACAAAAAAATGCAGAACATTGCCCTTTGTGTGTTCATTCTTGTATCTGCACTCTTGCATTATTTTATTCCATGGTTTTACACAGAGTGGTAAATTCCGCTCAGATGGTACATGAAGTCATACTCTCAAAAAAGCATCATCTCTGTCCTTAGCTGACAGACTGAAAGCCACTCCAAGAGGTTCCTTTTAGATAGGCTAGCTCTTCCCTTCCGAAAGTCATGCAATTGTGAACATGAAACCTTTCAGAAATTTGTGTTAAAATAAAGAAAAGCAGAACCATTTTGCACATCTCCAAATGCCAACATAAGAGCCTGAAATAAAGCCTGATCCTCTCTGATGCAGCTGGTTTTTACTTTCTGCCAAACCTAATTTCCTGCCAGACATGCACTTCAAAGTGTTACAGCATTCCTTTTTGAAGTATTGGTCCATACACTGCTTGTTGGCTGGGGGTTTTTTTGTCTGTTTTACACTGTATCCAATTTATAGTCCATTGCCCTTGGAAGGCAGAAATAGTGAGGAAAAAAATATTCTCTTTATTCAATACACGCACACCAAAGGAAAAAACTCAATTATCATGGAAAAACAGTCTAATAGTGATAGTTTTACTACAGAGGGTGGTGCAAGTCATGCCATGTGGCATTTGAAATATATGAATGGCATTAAAGCACAAGAAATGGTTGCCAGAACATGCAGTAATTGTCAAGTCTCTATAGCAGTAGAAAGTAAGTTTAAAACAAATTAAAAAAAACAACAAACAACAAAATCCAACAAAAAAAAAAAAGAAAAAAGTGTTCTATTCATTACCAGGTACCTTTCTGCTGCTACACCCCAGCACTTAAGACTCAGATGTTTTGGGAAAAATTGAATTTATGACAATTGAACTGATCAAATTAATATTTATAACATGAATACTCTAGAAAGAAGAATTTAATACACAGGCTTTAGATGAAGATAATTAAGGTAAAAAAGCTAGAAAACAACTGTCATTTAAGTCACATCATTACCTGCAGTAAATTACTACAGGTTTTACAGTTCCTCACTGAGGCTTCAACAGAAATCTGCTCGCAAAGTTACGCGTTGCCAAAACCTTTACCTTGTTCCAATATTGTCAGAATAACAAAATGGTGTATTAAATTAATTTCCAGACCAAAGACCATTCAAATTAAGCATTTCAAACATTTCAAATACAGACTTACGTCTAATAAGTTTTAAATGGATTAAAAAAGTCACAAGAAAGCCTTACCTTCTGCAACACCCCATGGGTACTGCCTTCCTCTAACTCTCTTGCCATTGACTTCAATGATCGTATTACTACCTACCACAGCAAGAGGTAAACGGTCCTACAAGATAAAGTATTACTTTAAAAATCAAAATCTGCTGCCAAAAGATACTGAAAGCATGCCCATGTATCAACTTGATGTAAGCCAGGTCAGTGCTGTAACACTGCAATGCAGTTAACCCAAAAGTGCAAGAACAGTGATGTTTATTGACCTCTGCCCAGCTGAATAACTTATATATACACACACTCCTTCTGAATTCCTTATGCTGCTGGATTCTGTAAACCCAGTTAAGAAACAGACATTACTGTTACTTAGTAAGCTAAGCAAGAGGCAAACCATTTCCTATTTACTCCACTGCACAATTATTTACCAATTCATATTCCCACTGGGTACAAGGGCTGTTACTTTGACTGGATCTTGTACCCAGTTTTCAAAGGTCTGGAAAAGAACTACGTCAAGTTCTTGTTTTCAGCTGAACTGAGAATGCCTCCAGTGTAACAAGCAACAAAGGAGCCAAGAGCAGCTTCAAGGGGCAGAAAGGGACAGGGTACAAAGCTAAGTATTTTGCACTTTTGTCTTTGCTTTTATTCTGCTCTTCTCTAGGCTTAGTCCCAGAATATCTTCCATTTTTTGTGCTATCTGTGTTTATCTATCCTAGGAGATTTCCCCAGTAACAAAAAAATTTAAAAGCTCTTACCAGCTGTTATAGCTACTGAACAAACAGAAGCAAGGCTCAAGAAACATATACAACATGGACTCCAACATGAAAGAACAAACTGAAAACATGAGTAAACTAAGAAAAAGCCTTTCAACAGCCTGACAGTCCTTTTGATTTTCTTTAGTCATTCATCTCCATTAAGGTTTCAGTATATCAATCAGCCAGAGAGCTATGAGCTGTAATGCACACACTTCATGCCACTGCACACCTCTGTCTGAAAGACAACCCTCGCCTCGTTCAAAGCTCAGAACCAAAAAAAAATGTGGTAGGTTGTGGAAGGTGGATAGAAGTCAAATAAGGACGAATTCTAAAAAGTGATCTTTAAGAGTTCATTAATGAACATGTGATCTAGTGCTCTCATTCTGAATTTTAGCCACTGAAGGACTGAGATGACTTAATAATGTCATTCATTGCTTCTGATAAGGAACAGTGACCCCCTTAGGACAGCTTTACATCTGATTCCTGTCTTCTAAACATTTTGGTGGGCTCTTCATTAATGACAGAATGCTTTTCAAACTCAACCCCCCCTTGCCCCTCCATAGGCACTTTTTCAAAAGAAAATTAGTTTACCTTTATCTTTTTAACAATCTTATTTTCTTCTTCATCATCTGTTTCTGGAAATTCATATATTTTAATTTTGTGTTCTTGGATTTCTTTCATTATCTAGAAACAAAATTATTATTTGTTTGAGGATTTCATATTTCATAACAGCTTGATTTTTTTGCTGCAGTCTAGTCTCGCAGACTAGTCACGCAATCGAGTCCCTTAAAAAACCCAAATGCTTGAACAGATAATCGCAGGCACACTTTATCCCTCTGAGTTCCCACAATGGCTACTGCTGTCACTCCTATCCTTTTCTGTTTCTAGCACACCTGACCATCAGTTGCTTGACACAGGATCACCCGCCTATTTTAACAGAGCTTGTGACTGATGGACTAACTCTATCAGTTAGTAGTGTCGAAAAACATTTGAAAGCACTAATGGCAATTTAAGAACAACTGACAGCGTCATCAAAATGTGACTGTACTGTTTTGATGCTTTATTTGTCTGAAGGGTATTTTTAAATACAAGCTGATTAGTTTTGCAGAATTTTAGAACGGAAAAATATTAGACCATTTAGCTGACAGCTGCACTGCAGAGCACTGGGGAATATTTCTGGCTCATGGGTTTGCAGTCTTAAGAGAACTTAAGTTTCCAAATCATGCAAGGACTTGTTTTCAAAGTTTGGTTTGGGAAAGTCACCCCTATTTAACACCCACTCATTGATAAAGCTGCTTATATATTTAGAAATATTCTGTGTTCTACCATGTTTTCCTTTCATTTTGTAATCTAATTTTTAATCTAATATAATTAAATCAAGAGTTTTACACACAATATCTCTTAATTCCACCTTCTTTTCAGAACTCTGTGTTCTTCTAAACTAGGACTGTTCAATAAAACAAACTTCATGTCTTGTCTTGTTCTGGGTCCTCCTTCTCCTCTTCCTACAATACTACAAAGCTTAACTGTTCTACTCTGATCATGTAGCTGAAAATAAAACATAAACCACTTGTAGACACTCATAGCAAATATAATCTACAAATACAAAGATATTATATCAGTTGTATCAATGTTACAATTATCTCACCATCTTTAAAATGCATCACCACACCCAAGAGTGAACTAGGTTACTGATTCTCATCTAATATCTGAGGTATCTTTAATAAATACAGTGTGTCAATGTATACATGAATACCACAATGCAATCAATAATACTGTGATACTGTTGAATATCATCTTTTTTTTTAACACACTTCTGTTAGGCACCTAAATCTTGAAAGCTTTTTTCCTCCCTTACTGATTTTTATCTCAGCAGTGAATTATTTCACTTGCCAAGAAACATACTATAATTGAAACCTCTTCCCCTGAGGACAGAAACAAGATTATTTCACCAAGAATTATAATTAAATCTAAAGATATAAATTACTTAGCTTTGCTGTCTCAAGTTATTGCTTCAGGGTTCAAACTTTGCATGTAAGTTAAATCTCACCATTTCCACAGAGATCAACTTACTAAATCATCCTATGTTGTAAATATTAATTTTTCAACTCACCTGTTTTTTAAATTGTTGGCATTCCTCAGGTGTAAGTGTGTCTGCTTTGGCAATAAGTGGAATGATATTCACTTTTTCATGCAGGCGCTTCATAAACTCTATATCCAAAGGCTTAAGTCTGAAATACAGCATTAGAGCTTTGCAATTTATATTAATTAAACAAGATTGTACAAATAACGAGATTTGTCCTGACAACTACTCTTAAGACACTGATTTATGAGTGACAGATGACTGAAAATGAAAAGGCTACCCGCAATTATTACAGGAAATCCCCTAGATTGTATAATACAAGAGGAACAAGTAGTAAGTTAATATTACTAGCAGTCATGAGACTTCTGCTAGCTGAAATTACACTCATTTTAGCAAGTGATAAGAACTCTCCTATGAAGGTAGTAAAGTTTCTGTTATTAGCTGGAAGATAATCCCACTTAAAGCCTGACTGATAAGAGTTCACAGTTGTGAATTATGCTCTGTTCACACACACAGTTGCAGGTTCTGAAAGCCGTCTTAGTATGCTTCTACTTGAGAGTGGGCTAGGAGACTTTTTTTTTTTTTAAGACCTTAAGATTGCTGAAGACAGTAACCTCTATGGCCTATGTACAAATGAATTAGAAATACCTCATCTCTAAATTGCTATGTAAAACAAAAAGACAGTTACGAAGTGGATGACAGTGACAAAAACTAAACCACCATATGGGTATTGGGTGGCTAGGTGGTAGTATATTCACCATCTATGTCGATCAAAGTGGTCAATATTTCCTGTTTCCTGAAGTAAAACTAGAGAGGTTTCAAAAAATTAATACTTCAGAATTATAGCAAGTTTAGTCAGGCTTAAAGGATTCACTTAAAGGATTTAACAAGATTATTCTTCATAGAAAAGAAATTATTATTAGGAACATTAAAACCAGATTCATTTGGTACTGAAATTTCTGAAAACCATACATAAAAGAATGAAGAAAATATTCAAGGACACATACTTAACTTCATTTTAACATTTTCTACCTGTCACTGAATTTCACCAGCTTTCAACATGTTTCCATTAAATATCTAACATTAAAGCACATCTATATTATAAGCACTTTTTCGGTTATATGTTCACCTTAATATGCTTTCCCTCTACTTGCTTCATAAAGCTATCCAGGGCAGCAACACTGGGTTGAAGGGCAGCTGCCAAAGCAGAGTTGTTCAAAACAACAGTGGTCATCTAAGACTTGAGAGTTTACAGTGGAGACTGAAGCAGGAAAGCTTTACATAAAGATCCCAGAATTGCAGAAAGATGGTGAATTCCATCATCACCCCATTCACTTACCTGGAAGGCTCCTCCTGCCCCTCCACTCTCCCCCCTTGCTCCCACAGAAACCAATTCAATCAGTTCAGGTGTTTATGGCAATACTAGCTAAAAACAGTAGGATGCATTAAATGAAAGGACTTCAACTGTTGCTTTTTTTTAAATTTCTAAATTTCTAAAGCAAGCTTTTACAAATGTATTAAAAGGACAAGAAGAAGTAAGTTCACCTACAAATGCTTTTAATTCAACGTAAATATAATCATGCATTAAGAGTGAAGAGGACACTGCTTGGTGGGTTAGATGTGCTGCTGTCTGCACAGGAAATAGGAGCAAAGACTGCATCACCATAAAAACCAGGTAGGAAGTAAGCTCTGTCCTTTCAGAGAGGGCAGCATCTTAAAAGAGGAAATGAATGCTAAAAGCAGCACTAATTTTCTTCATTAACTTCCTTACTTAGATGACAATTCTAAGCATTTATTCCAGTAATTGAAGAACAGTATGCAAACCTAGCATAATTTTACACCTTTTTCTCCCCTAAAAATAACATGAAATACCTGTACAAGGAATATACTTTTACAGCTTTTGGCCTCACAGATTTAGCGACCAAATGTAAAGCTATCGGAAACATTACCTTTTTTTTTCCTGAGGAACAATTTGTACCTCCCACTGATTTAGGAAGTTCTAACACATAAGGGGTGTGTGGAGAGAAGACATGTTTTTTGAAGAATCTGAAAATTAGCTCAGAAATGATTGGCTAGCACAAAGAATCATCTTCCCTTTATTTAAATAACATTTTGGATTTTGCACACTAGTAAAACAACACGTCAAGAATTCAGTATTTGCATTTAAAACTTACATGCATGTTGAGTAAAACTGGCATTACAAACATGCCTGTTAAATAACAAAAAAATACTTAATAAAGGCAAGTCTATATGAGAAAAACTCCACCCTCTGACATTTCTTTCCATATTTGGAAGTATCTGTACAGTTCAAAATTATTACATCCATTCCAGTGCTAGCTACAGAAGCTAAGTGTAATAGTTGGCATTTTTTACCGCCTGAGGAATACTCTTTAAATTCCTTCATCACTCTCTTCAAGTTTTCCTACTTTTGACCTATACAACAGAATAGGCTTACACTTATCTTCGTCTGCTTCTGGTTTTGAAGGTATAACTCAAGAGTCTCTGACAAATTTAATCATGATACCATGCTAAAATACTAGGCAACCAGTTTCAGATAGTCAATCTGTACCTAATAAACCCTGGAAATGCAGTTCTCCCTGCCTACCACTAGATAGAAGTCTGATCAAGTTAAAAACTAAGCAGAGGTGGAACATAACATAATAACTGAAAAAAATCTGCAATGCCTATACTGGCATTGCATATTTTGCCACCGGACAAAATACTACACGCCAAGTGAACTAAAACATGCTTATAAGGATGCATGAAACTTCCCATCTTCAATCTAGCACTAAAGGGAGGGAGGAAGAACGGAAAGGAAAAACCCTGTTGCTTGACATGCGAACCACTTTCTCCTTCTAATGTGATCTAAAGACATACATATCACAGACCTGGCATTTGTCAATGTCTTTGTATTTTTCACTGCTAGAATTCTATTTTTCTTGCTATGCAATTAATGTGCATCTTATTTTCTGGTGTTTGGCTTGCTAATGTTTGACAAGTCAAAGTAAACTCCTCGTTGAAATTAAGCATGCTCTGCAGGCCATTAAGAAAATCCTATTTGGAACTCAGATTGACAAATTCGGGTATTTATCTGAGACAGGAGACAGAGAATGAAAACATAAAATATGCTAATACAAACCCATGTCCTGAAGGAGCAATGAAGTATAAACAACACTGCACTCTATTATCTGGCATCTGGCGTCTGTTCACTCGAGATTCTGCATTCAGGTAGTCCTCAAATTTACTGTCAATGTAGTCAATAACTGGCTGCCAGCTGCAGAGATTATATGAATAAAAACCTGTAAGTTATGTTATTTATGTAAAGAAATCTGGTTTTGCTGAGAAATAGATGTTCACAATTTCCCCATAGCTTGGGGGGCTTTGTTTTGCTTTTCATTTGCTTTTTAAAATTAAGATACTTCAACACTGCAATTTAAGAGACCAGCTCCTCAACTTAAAATTGAGTTACATAGCTCTGAAGATACAATGTGTGAGTCCACTGAAAAAAGCTATCAAACACAATCACCTTCATTATAAAAGCATTAAACAGAATACTTGAGAACAGTAGCCAAAGGAATATGCTTCACTGATCACATCTTGTGACAGCACGGAAGATAGCTCTGCACACTGCATGTGTGGATAAAGCCAAATGCACCATTCAGTTTAAGGGGAAAAGCTGACAGCATTTCAATCAAGTTATAAAGGTACTTGGAATCACGGTAGTTAGAAGTTTTCAGCTAAATGAAAAATTTTAAAATGTTAATAATTTTAACTGAATATTGAAGTCTGCATTTTAAAATAATGTCACAAGATATTATCTCTCACACGCACACACAAAATGCAATGCAGAATTATCATGGGAGAACATACAAAGAATGTCTTACCAATTACTATTATCCACAGCATCTCCAAATCCTGGTGTGTCAACTATTGTAAGTAGTAACTGAACACCACCCTCTTTGATTAAAACTTTTGACTGCTCAACCTAAATGAAATAAGGTAAGATGAATAAGGTAAGAATAAATTTTTAGCAGTTTAATCACCTATCTTAAACACTGGGAAAAGCATTTAATGAATAAGAAGTCTGACAAAGAATTGCTGACTTTTCTGCTTCAGAGGTACACCATGTCTGTGTTTTGCTTATAAAACCCCAATTATTTTACAATAATTAAATAATAATTTTTTTAAAAAGAAAAAGGTTATTATTTAAATAAAGTCAGTGATAAAAGAACCCTCTAAGCATATGGGCTATCTTAATATTTTATTTCCTGATTAAACAGGAAAAACCTTAACCAGGCATTAAATTTGATGAAGTTGCAAACTTTGGTCAGTTCAAAGAAAATGACACTTTTCAAAACTCATCCTCCCCACAAGCACCTTAAACATTTCTAGTCCTGTTAATGTATTTTTAAGAATACATCTATTCTTCAGCTAGCATAATGGTTGGGAATGGAATCACAAAGTGATGGTTTCCTGTTACAGACAGAATTATATTGGAAAGTAATAGAATCTAGCTGCAATCTGCTGAGCTAGACCTCATGTGACTGTAATGGACTGGGTTCCTGTTAGCTCAGGTCACTGATGGAAACCCATCTCAGAAGGCAACTGCATCACCACAAGGAATGATGCAACATCTGGGCGTGGGAATTCATGCCTCCAGTTGTGACCACCCATCCGCAGCATCCACTGAGGCAGCTTGCAGTGAACATGTCATCAAACAGATTAAGCATGTCATGACAGAGAAGACTTAGGCTAAGCCGTACATGGACTGCTACCCCCTTCTTCCTACTTATATCTCAGTAATTACTGATACTGCCAACATCATGTCCATCTGCCTGAGAAAGTGCTGTACACCACTGTCCTACCAGTGAGATGCACAGCAGTACGAAATGACAAACTCAAGTTGGCTTCCTTCCAATTGCTCAGATATTTAATCATCTTTTTTTTCCCCTGATATTAAAACAATTCCTATTAAATCACTGGTTTTCTAGATATGGATTCAAGAAATCAACCATGCAAACCATTTATCCAGAACCACAGCAAAGCTGGCAGACTCAAGGAGAAAAAAGGAAGTTCTATTTATAATGAACCCTTTCTGGATGGTCTCTTGACTAGTTCAAGATTTGAGAAATATCGTATTAATGCTTCTTAAGCTCTTGCACATCCCTAATTGTTATATAAGTGAAACAGACTCTCACAGCCACACCTGAATATTGTTGCAAACGCTCTGCAATCACTGCTTATGTGATGCAACGTAAATCCATCCACAGGATAAATTAACATTGCAGAAAGTCGAACTAAATTCCTCTTGCACAAGCAAAACACTGATTACAATTCAGAAGAGAATAGACAGAATCACAGAAAACAGTAACTACCTACAAAGAAAGCTTCATATTTAACCTCTGAGTATGCAGGGCGCTGTTTTTATCTACTCATCAGTAGGGATCCTGCCCAAGTTGGATCAATCCCTTTCACTGATAGTTCTCAAAAGAATTAACAGCTACCAGGAAGCTAGTCACAGAAGTATCCAGGTTGGGCTGGACTTCAAGACCACCCAAGTAAAACTCCAACATGAACAGGCCTTACTGCAAGGTTAGGAAGGTGTCAACAACCAGGAATTAAAACCAACCAAATGAAACTGTACACACACCAGCCTAAGACACCATCACCAAGTTACTCTTTCACAAACTATACAGCTCTCATCCTTCCAAAAGTATGCAGCTGAAAGCCATGAGAACCTAAGAATACATGCACTGCTTTAGAGACATTTTAATTATGGTACGTGTACTTCCCCACCATCCTCAAGAGTTCTATAAAGCAATTTTATTGTACACAATTGATACCAGAACTCAAGACAGTAATCCCCAGCCACAGTCAACTCAGCCAAGAGTTTACTACTCACAAACTTTAGCACACAAGAGATTAACTTCTGATTCCTTGCATTCTTTTGGCTATCTTGCATAAAGTAACCACATAGCCCCCCTATTACCAAGCTCTCTGCAAGTATAAGAAACCCACAACTTGCAAAATACTAGAGATGATAATGTCAAGAGATGTACTCTTGCCAAGAGGTACAAGGTATCAGCTTTATTCTCCAGCACAAAAATTCCCAGCAAGAACCATTAAATTATTATGAGCTCACGGAGGAATGCTTTTACAAAATAAGCAATTAATAAAACATTATCTTGAACATACGTTTATAACAAAGGAAAAGAAAGGTCAGATCCTCAGAAATGTCACGCCAAACATTTTCCCTGATTCCGTATGCTTGTAAAATCTAAGAGTGGCTGAATTTATGAAGACACCTTTTGACAAGTGGTCTGCAGCAACTGAATCTCTGCAGACAGTGCTAATACATTAGAGGGTGGTGAGGATTTAAATTTTTTTCTTACTTTTCATAAATTCATGTAGGTATCTTGCTATCAGAGCAGGGTTTTCACAAACCTACAGAACAAGAAACATTAGCTGATGAATGAAATGTCCTACGCTTGTGCTGTGGAAAATCAGACCACATCCACCATATCTCGTAAGCATTAGATTCTACTGGCAGGAAACAGTAGATGAAGACCCTGCCACAAAGCCTCTGCAAAGCTGCATTTTTCTAACCTAAATGGATGTGTCCATACATGGTCAAAGGCACAGAAAGCAGCAACATCTGGAAAAGATCCAAAAAATCACTGTAAACTAGTGTCATTCATAGTTAAGCATCCAACTGCATCCTATCATCTGATTTACAAGTATTCCCAAGGGAATCATGGAAAACATTAGTTCAAGTCTTGGAATTTAAGACTTTTTAAGAAAAGTCTCCTCCAAACAGCCATTTTCCCATGCACTCCAGTCAGCTGGGTCACACGGCTCTCCTTGGCAATTACTACACAGCGTTCATGACTTGGTGCTTGTTACAGCTCGACTGTTTTTTATTGGACGAAACACGCCTTTAACATCCTGCATTTAAGGCAGTCAGATAATGATCAGAGTAAACACCTTTAATACCCCCTCATTTCTGAATGTTTCCTTTGAATTCATCTGACATCAAATCACTTTCTCTTAACTGTTTTTCTGCATTTTCTATGGGATTAATACAAAGGACCTGCCTCACAAAACAACTCCAAACTGCAGTGGTTTTCAAGCCCAAACCACAGTTTGTGTTTATCTGTGTGAGAGCCTCTTACACAATTCCTAAGTAAGTTGTTCCCACCATATAAGAACAGGTGATTATTACAACCAAGATTTGAGGATGCTCAAATGAAGTGGTTTCTCTCAACCCTACCCTACAAAACCCTTTCATCAATCCTCAACTTAAAAAGGTTTTCACTGGCAAAGAGTACAGATCCAGTGGATCCAAACAGCAGCTCTCACTGCTTATTCTTTAATATTTGACAGGAAACACCTCCACATCATACACATAGTTGCTAGCATACACGATTTTCAAGCTTGTAAGGGGAAACAATTTTATCCTCACCTACACTGAAATAAGATCGTTTCAGCTTCTTTCTTAAAATGCTACACTGAGTTTTCATTCATCCCAAGTAACTGAAAGCAAAGGTGCATTGCAACTATACAAAAAAAAAAAAAGTACTTATAAGATAAAGTAAACAGTAGTTTCTAGAGGGCAATATGGTCTTTAAAACTACTTCGTTCCCACCATATTATTTTCTAAGTCATGTCAGATCCCAATTCACTATTGAATATAGTTTTGGCAAGCTCTTGGCCTCAAGCTTTAGCCCACATAGTGCAAGTAGGAAAAAAATGCAATGGCTTATCAGCCTGAGCTCTGTTCAAGCCTTTATTTTTTTCCCCTCTCCAGCTTTACATAGGAAAAAAAATCATTAAGTGAGGCTTTCTGAAAAGTATGGATCTTTTTCTTCAACCAGTAAATCAATACAAATCAAATCCCCTTGATGGTCAGAATGAACAGGTCATCTAATCTTGCCACCTAACAGATCAAAGTACTTAACTCAATCCCACCCTACTTAAAGGTGTATCAGTGTAAGAAAAAATAATATGAAACTCTGCGTGGAATTTCTGGAATTTGAGTTATCTTTGAAAGATGTCTTGGTTTGGATTTTCTTCTTGTTAGCTTGTGTACAAATTCTTCCAAAGATTTTTTCCCAATTGAAAAAACCAAAAATCTTCCAATGACAGGGAACTCATCCCACAGTTATTTAAACTAAAATTCAATGAACATAATCTGAATTGGTTTCGTTTCTGCTAAACCAGCGTGTAATCATTAGTAATGAAATCATGCTACATCTCCCTCCCTATAAAAAAAAAATCATCCTTCTATTTGGTTTTTGAACCGTCACTGATTAGTTCAGTAATAAGCATATTATATCAGAATTTAACTCTTTGCACACCTCTTCCCCACTTAACATCTCTTTGAAACAGGTACACTCTACCTTTCTAATTCAAATAACGGTCTGACGCCCCTGCAAACAAGCTTTCAAGTCCATTTTGTCAGTCACTATAGTTCAACATTAAACTGATAAAATACCCTAACAGAAATGATCAAAGCTTAGAAAGTATTAATATATTGTTAATCAAACTCAGGATGGTCAAAAGCTTTCCTCCAAATTAAAAAAAATTATATTCTGCAATGACTTCATTTTGTCATAGCATTCAAGTTTTAACGCTGAGCTAACTGACAAGCAACACCATTTAAGCTTCTCAATATGGGCATTTTTCCTTGTAATGTGGTAATTATTCTGTGTTCTGACACCGTATTAAAAAATGCCTTACCTAAAACCCCAAACAAAAAAAAGAGGTCCCACAAAGCAGTAAGGTTAGTAGTTCATGGCACTGGAGCTTAATTACTTGATTCCAATGCGTAAAAAAGTACTCATTTTACAACTTCTGTTTAACACCTTGCATACCCTCCTAACTCAACACAGGGCTTAATCACTTTCTGACAACTCTGCAATTGCCCAGGCACTTCAGCCACAGCTGAATTTGGTAGCTGGAAGAACTCTGTTGGACAACAGCAGCAATGGATGAGCACCCTTGGTCTTCACCTGTATGAAGTGAGATTATCATAAGGTATTTTCACCAAAGTCTTAAACAAGTGCAAATCAAGACACATAAGCAGAGTTCATGCAACCTTATTCAGCTGCTTAGCTGTGGAGGCAGAAAATACCTCACAAACACAATGATTTCCTAAACTACCTATAACATTATTATTTCTTAGCATTAGGTAATTGTTATTTTTCATAATCTTTTCGTAACACAGAAAACATGCTGTTTATAACTTTTTAAAAAATTTTATTTTTTTGAGAGAAAATATTGATCAGTAGCAAGTTATTACACAAAACAAATTGATCAACTTCCGTCTTCCAGTCCTTGACTAAATATTTCAGTTGCATCATGAACTTGCAGGAACATCATCTTTGCCCATTTAAGTCTAGTGCTTAAAGTCAGACAGGTTCACCCTAGTCTCTGATGTTTCAGAATAACAACTTGTAACAGGTAAACAAGGTACCACAAACAATACAGTCTGCAGAAGACTCGCAGATACTTTCATACCCTAGGTCCATGCACTTCCGTGAAATCCTTAATATTTGGTCTCTAAAAGCCTGTCTTAAACAGACAGGTTTTACCGCACATCTATGTATTTCTACAGATTTACTCACTATTTTAAGTGACAATAAACACTACATTTTCAAAAAGTTGTGCACACACACGTGTTTTCTAATCTACAGGCAAAACACTTCAAGGCTCCCACATTTCTGCAGGCTACAGGTTTGAGAACCTGAGTGTTTTGTATAGTTAAGATATACTGAAAGACACACTGAATATTTCTTAGCGGTTCACTGTGACTGAATGTATCCTGAAACTTAGGTGCTTATGTGACAACTGTACATCACTTTACCATACTAAATTGCAAGTTACAATGTTCAAGCTGTACCTTTTTTACCCCAGACATACCTGTACAGTCTTTTTAATTCTGTGTGAAGGACCTGGATACTCTGGGGAGTACAATTCTGTTAAGAATAATGAGTTGATTAACGTTGATTTTCCCAGTCCAGATTCACCTAAAAGAAAACAGAACAGTTTTGGTAAAACCAGGAGTATCATGTCAAATATAAACATTTAGATCTACATTTCAAACACTCTTGAAACATAGTACCTGGAAACATGCACTGCACTCTAAGACTTCGATAATCTAACATCTTTTCCAATTTCAAGGAAAACCTTTCAAATCCCACTGTCTCTGCTGGATTCTATAAAGATTTATTTTTCTGATCATATTGAATGCATTCAGCAGTTTTGTCCATTGCTCCCATTACAACACACAAAGATGGTATTACATTAAATTTTATACACAAGCTATCTTCCTGGTATAACTTATCAAAATGCTAAAGCAGATTAAGTTGTCTCCTTTACTTCAAGTATTATTTATTTGAGAGTCTTTATTATCAGGGAGGGAAAAAAAGAAGCAGGGGTGGGAGCGGGGAGGAGGGAAAAAGACTGAGATTAGTCTGCTATAACTATTAAAGACACAAGAGATAAAATGAAGTTCCAAACTATGTAGTTTGCCTGGGAATTTTGTTGATGTTGGGGCACAGAAGTGGGCTGCATTTTATCTGAGTTTTTTTGGTAATTTGTGCATGAGCAACAATAAGTCAGCCTTGCTCAAGAATCTGGAGACACTACTGCCATGACAAACCAAGCAAATATACTTAAACACCCCACAGCAAATATTACCTTCCATTTACAGCTTTAAAGAGACAAGGGCAAGAATTCTAGATCAATTACTTACAGTATTTTAAAAGAAAAATCTTCTGCTTCGTTTTTTATTGTAAAGAAACTACTCCAACACAACAATTCACACTGGCATGAGAATTAAGGAAAGGGCAATAAAAAATGCTGCTTTCTTTCTGTTTAAGTTTCACATGCAGTCTGTTAGTACATTGACCTAAACAGAAACAGAGACATTTGCTTTCAAGCTAACAAATTTGAAGGCAAACTATATTCTTTCACTGGAAGAGGAGAATGAACTGCATTGCACCCATACTTGAAAGGAAAAACTTAACTGAAGCACTCATCACTCCAACCCCAACAAATACTGTGTTGATTTAGAGACTGACCTCAGAAAATTTCCAAGCCTGTCTTGAGATAAATGCCCTGGGTTAATGCAAGAGGGTTACAGAACACAAAGTAGTTATGAATTGTCTCCTCTGCAATAGGTATCTGGGTTTCCTACACGAGCTGGCTCATACACACCAGCCATCTCGATTACAGTGGTGTAGCACAGAGTGTCTGCAGCGGCCGAGCAGAGCAATCTCATTAGCTGCACTGTAAACTGATTAGCAGCTGATGAAACACTGCAATCAGAGCTCCTGCCGGCTGTCTTCGCTCTCAGTAGTGCTCGTTCTTCAAACCCCACCCTCTCGGATAGATGAGCTAACTCGTGCTGCGAGCAGCAGCGGGCCACAGCCAGGCTTGATGGGCTGCGGCAGCCACGGAAAAGGGAGATACTCGAGTTATGGTCTCAAGATAGCAATGAACACTAACCCCACCAGGACAGGTTTACGCAAGGCAGCAGGGACATGCATGCTGGCAAGATTTCATCAGTACCTTGCAGATTTTGCCTTTTTCCCTCGTTAGATGCTTGAGACACTTAGGAACTATGCAGTAAACACAGTGCCTCAGAGTCTGGTTATAAAGGATACAAGTTTTCTACTCTGCATTTGCAAGACTTTATGGCCAGGGTCAGCTGCAGCTGAGAGGCCTCCCTACCAATTCTGCAATAGAAAAAAGCTTCTGAAATGCACAACTTTCCAATCTCATAGATGCACTCTGGTTAAACCTTAACCTTCTCCATCTCACAACCCTGCTCAAGAGACACCATTCCAGTTAAACGGAAGGTTTTTATCCACCCTACTGAAGACTTCAAGAGGTTGGCTCTGATTTTTAAATGTACAATTCATATCCTTTCAGTGACCTTTGCTTTTTAACTTGACCATAATCTTGCAAAAAGCACCCTACTACAGTATTGAAGAAAGATTTTAGCATCAGATTCTACTTCAGTATACAAAAAGGGTTGCCCCTTTTTCTCCCTTCTATTAGGGTTACTGCTGGTCTTAATATGCTAAAGAATTTAAGGTGAAAAACACTGAGAACAACCACTTCTCTTGAAAATGAGTGCCTGTCAAGTTGTCATTGAAATTCAACATACGGAAGTAAGATTTTCAGCTTCAAAAGAATGTGATGGAAAACCAGCAGTTTGCCCTAGATGGCTTGGGCAGCTATGGCACTCCATACCAAGCAGACCCTGAACTGCTGAAGCATTGCACCCTGAGAGATCTGAGGTTTGCTCCCCTCCTCACCCTTCGCCCCCCTTACAGCTGCAAGGTTGTGAAGACAATTTTGAGCTGAAATTAGTAAAAAGAAAGTATGCTAAGGATATTTATGCACAATCTTGTTCCTAAAGGTGCCCAGCTTCCTAGATATCCTTACCCACCATGCTAACTTTAATCAGCCAGTGCAAAGTATAACAGTTTAAACTGCTTAACTTCTACCAGTAATTGAGGTATTACATGTAAGAGTTTGCATCAATGCACCAACCCTGGATGCAGTTATGCCTTAAGACTATTTAAGGGTCAACATCTACAATGGTAGTAAAAGGCTATAATATTAAATAAAACAATTGCACTGAAACTGTAGGTAAAAACCCTAACTCGAACATTTAATATTGTACTATGGGGAGTTATGCTGCTTCCACTGTAATAAAACAAGAATTTCTCTGCTGACTACAGTGAAAGCAAAATTAGAGAAATTGACTGTAATTGAACAGTTCTAGCAGCCGTTCTGGACACATTTAAATATTCTGATCTTCACTAGAAATATGGTAAAAAGTAAAAAAAAAAAAAAAATTTAAAAAAAATTCAACCTCCCCAAACTCCCTAAACAAACAAACAAACCCAAAACCACACAAAACCCCCGTAAGTCCACAACCAAACAAATACCTCTGTCCTTCCCATGCTCAACCTTGCTCAACCCAAATTTACCTGAAAGGATTGCCTACTGGAAAGGCTGGGAAATCAGCTTCCAAGGATGCAACAGGCTATGAATATGACCAACAAAACCACAAGGGAGAAGGGAAAACAAGTGAAGTTTAATTTGCCTTTACAGAAACAAAAAGATACATCCCAAATAAAATGTTTCTTCCCACTTTCAGTAAAAACTTCTGATGAGATTTTGCCCTTTGACGATTACATGAACTGGCAAAAGGATGCCACGTAATAGAACCTTTTCAACAGTAGTAACTTCTAATCACTTAATTAATTATAATGTGGTTAGCCCTAGGTACCTAATTTAGAGTGAGTGATTTTCAGAAATTTGCTTTAAAAAGAAGAAAAAAAGGAAAATGTTTATTTTGCAGGGTAATCCTGAATCCAAAAGGTTAATTATTTCTGGTATCCAGGTACTGTGTTTACCTTGCCCTCGCTCTCGCACTAAATATTTCACACAGGCTTCAAGTTCTTCTGAATACTGTTCTTTTTTTTTTTTCATTATTTTGTGTCTCATGTTTATCAGCAACTTAGTGTTTCAAAATGTTAACATTTTATCAAGCTGTTTTTACAGTCACATTCAAACACACGGAGCTGGCCACTCTTCTTGGTAGAAACAGGCGCGTACTTTTACTAACATACTTCTGTCAGTCTTGTGAAGGAAGACCTTTTGTGAGCCCTTATAGGACTAGTAAAAGTTTCAACTCTTCTCAAGTCCATGAATTTCTAAATGGCTGTACAAAGAGTGGAACTCTTCTTATACACTTGGGTTAACAATTGCCCTCTGACTATTAGCATCTTTATAAAAATAGATGCATAGCACATCATTTAAAATTAACCTTGCATAGCAAATTTTTTTCTTCTGTAAACAAAACACTGATCAAATACTTCCCTTTTTTCCTACATATATAAGACTAGCTGTAATACGGGAAGGGAGACCAAGAAAAAAAACCAACACATTCAGTTTCCTCTACTGTATCTCAAGCATATATATCTCAAACATATTTCTGGGGGTCAGGAGACCACTGACCACTGGAATAGTTTGCAAACCATGTAAATAGTCTCCAGAATAATACTAAAGCAAGTAAGTAAAGGGAATGAACAATTAAAAAGCTAGATCAATGGTGTGCAATCCATGTGAATGGGAGAAAGCAGTGCTCAGGTAAGAAATTAAGTAACTAGCTCAACTGACCTACAAAAACCTTTCACCTTCATTTACAAATCTCTCCCTGTAAATGAACCAGAAATCCTAATCTCTGATAATCAGTTAGAAAATCTAGTCACAGCTAACTTGTTTCTATCAGTTCTTGCTATGACTTTATTACTACAAAAAACCTCAAACTGCCAGCATCTCCTCCCTGTGATGACAGAAGTGAAATGTTACCATTAATGACGCTTTTTTTCACCGTTCATTGCTGTGGCACATTGAGAATGTGGCACATTTCCAACCTCCTCCAACTTTTCAGCCTCTGCCATTCATACTCAAATATCTACGACAAAAACGGACAAGCAGTCCAGTTCAACCCACCTTTCTTCCAGCTTGATCTTTAACTTCTGGTGGAGACCACTGTTCTCTCATTCATATACTGCCCCCTCAATAATGCATTACACTACCTCTTCTAGATACCACATCATTCTGAAAACCCAGGATCAGTTTTCTTCTATACTTTTGGGATCTCATTTTCTAAAACCCAAGCCCTGAACTTGAAAGCATGACTTGCATTCTTACGTTTACAATCTCATGTGAGAGCTCATTAAACATATCAAGTGATCAAGGTAAGCAACCAACCTCGAACATTCTCAGTGTGCTCTCTGCATGCTTTATTTCCTACCTCTTCATCGTAAGTTACTCTTGCAGAAATCACCACAAGTTTTCTACTCTTTGGTAACCATTACTTGGTTATCTGCCAGTGAAACAGTATTTCATGCTTATGCCCTATGACAGTCAACTGCACCACTGGGAACATGACCACTTAGGAATTTCAAGTCGCTTTCCCAAGCTCCAGGTGGGACTACAGGATTGCCAAGGAACCACTCGCTAGCAAGAAAAATGCTTTGCAGCACCATAAACCAAGACTTCAGCTAAATTGCTCAAAGCGATTTGCTTCATGTATCATCACCAAGAAGATGACGCAGTCTCTGTCACTGTCTCTATTAACCGGACACAGCAGGAATTGCAGATTCAAAAGATGCATTAACTGCTAACTCTGATGGCTGAGAGAAGGTAACTCATCCCCATGGGACTTGCAGATTATTAGAGACAAACCCCCAATAAGTCCCAAAGTAACCTGGTTTCTACAAATTGCACAGGGTTTTTGCAAGCTTCCACTGCATTCTAAGTAAAAATGTGTATTTAGAGTTCCTTGATACAGTCAAGCATAAGCTGCAGTTGCTTCACTGTTTTTTCAGAATAAAGATATCCAACAATACGTTTCTTCTGTGATGAAGTGCATTTGACAGTGTATTTGATAGCCACGGAGTTATTACAAAGGGATCAAATTCAACAGAAAAATGCTGTTCTTCTCCACAACCTACCTATACAGAATGTTTACATCAAAGCATATTTTATTTTTAGCTGGTGAGCAAATTTTTTCATGGAGTTTTTCCATTTTATAAATTCTAATTATTGTGACAGTTTTTGCTTAAAATAGTTTCCCATTAGTTTGATGCTGGTGACTCAAAGAAGGGAAAAAAGCTTGTCAGAAGGCATAAAAATAATGCATTTCATCTTCTTTCATCCTTGTACAATTCACAGTTTACATGCATGACAGCACCTGCAGCTTTATGCAAATGTACAATGGCTTTGATGGCACTGTAACATGCAGGTTTTTGCTTCTATACAGAAGGGAAGCTACATGAATAATCAAAGGGCCTGAACTACACCGAGTGGTATGACAGAACCGTGCTCTTGCTGAGGGGGAATCATGCTCTGCCATGTCATTACAGACAACCACAAAAACAGAGACTAGAAGTTGCTTTTAATTTCAAGTCTGATTTTAGAAGCTTTCGTAAAGGCTAGTTCCTGCCTTCAATACTCTAAAAAACACAAACCAACATTCCAATAAACATGTAAGAACATCTAAATGAAACCCGTCAGGAGCAGGATGGGAGCAGGACCATACTGCTGCCACATATCTACTACTCCATGAAGGATGGTGTCATGTGAAATCCTGCAAATGATCAACTTTGTCTTTTATATATTTATAAGGGAAGAAAGCCAAAGCTCCGCCATTTCACAACTTGAATGTGAAGCATAAATTATGGAAGCAACATATGTTAGAGCCACAAGATGCTCCTAGCAAAACAGAGGAACAAGGAAGTCTAGCAGCAATAAATTCATTTCTGCCTATCAGCAACTGCATCAACAGCAACAAAATTTCAGCATTCAGGATACAGTACAACAATTTAATCAATTTTCTTAGAGCAGAATTTAAAGTGCAATAACTGAGGGCAGACTCTTGTCATATCATTCTTGTCATAGATGACATTTAAGTAATTCAGAAAAGCCATTAGCAAGGATGGGAAATACTTCAGAAGAATATTGCAACAGATTCTACATAGCATTTTCCAAGTACTATTGTTTCCTCTCAAAGAAGAAGCAGGTCTAGCTTTTTACAACTGACAGATTAAAACAGCCATGAAACAATGGTTTAACTTCATAGGTGAAACTTTGGCTACTGCCAAGAGAAATGGTCCCCTACTCCCAATCCAACTCTTGCAGTAGAATTCACAGTGCAGCATGTGAGGCAAGAAGTGATGCAGCAAACTAGCGCACATAGGGCTTCAGGACAAGAAAATGAGGGGAAGACAACACCAGATGAGCTAAGTCAAATACTCCCCTTTCTTTTTGGAAACAACGGTAAGTGTAAAAATCTGCATTTAAAACTAGACCTCTTCTCTGTCACAAAAGAATCATCAACAATTCACAAGTCAAAGAATTTGTGGCACTTCCTGAAGAAAGTCTTATTTCCTTTAATTGCACATACAGGCTTTGCTCCTGATTAACAGCATGTCTGCAAAGCAGCCATTTAAAATAGGACATGTTACCTAATTTAACATGAGGCACAGGAAGCAATCTTTCAGCATTTTGGACAAAAGCTTGCAGTCCAGTAAAACCAAGGAACCAAAACCACAAGTTTCTCTTCACTTTTAGTTCTTCGACATTACTGCAGAGTTACTAAGCCCACAGTTAGCAGCTGCAGTCCAGGCTCACCAAAGCTTACCTTGCTTTGTTTTCTGTTAGGTGAAACAAAACTCCTATGTCTCATTAAGCTGTAGCCATACTGCAATGCAGATTTGGAGACATTACAAGCAACAAGAAGTTGACAAAACTGACCTACGTGGAAAATCTGAATGCACAAGCTCTCTCTGAAGAAGAATTCAACTGGAAATGACAGAAGTTGCAGACTTCCGGGACAAATCTTCTACAGTTAAACCTCATAACCAGGATATACCTTAAATTTTCACAAGCTTTGACAAAGCCAAAATAAAGAGCCTTCAGAAGAGAAGAAAAAACCCATATTGCTTCAAAAATCAAAGCAAGAGGAACAGAAACTGTTGTGAAAAATGCTAAAGCAGGATTCTCTGTTTAAGCCTAAGAAAGCAAACATCCGAGACCACCACTGCTTGGTCTGAAAGAATTATGCATCTAGAGAAAGCTGCAGAGGTGGGCTTACTCTCTTGAGGCAAATACAGGGATAAATGTAATTGACTGAATTCCCTGATTATATGAATTATTAAAAAAAAAAAGAAAAGCGAAAGATGATAGGAACATGAAATTTGTCATCTCTACATTACTGCTGACAACCAATTGTACAGCATTTCCAGTACGTAATTGCTAACATTTGCTGACTAAAGAATGAAAGGCATATTAATGAACACAGATCGCAGATAAGTCAGGTTCTTTCATTACCTGGACAGAAACAAAACTGACACAGCTATCAAAATGCTAATGAAAAAATAAGAAAGAATGATGGAGTTTACTTAATCTTTCAGACTAAAACACTTGCTACAGATACAGGGTCAACATCTCAGACAGTCTGGCATGCATGCAGCTTAAGAACAAGAAGCTCTACACATCAACTTGAGGATAAGGAGAGAAAGGTGAAGCACTCTAGGCAGCATCTTCCTCTAAACCCCACCCAACTGATACATCTACGGCATGAGTATCACAGTATATTTCAAAAGGACAAAAAACAAAATTATTTTTATTTACATGGAACCTAATGAGTCTCTACAGAAGAGTACGAAGAACACTTAGATTGACTTAACACTTCACCAGCTCTTCCCCTGAAAATTTACACTAGAACAGAGTAAAAGCTACTGGAAGTATATTGAGTGCTCTCAAAATATCCCAGGTGGGACACTCTGCTATTAAGGAAATCCACAAAAACTCGTCAGAGGACTTAACTTAGAACATTTCTAGGAGTAGTAGAAATTTCTTTGAATACCTTACATCTTCCCTCTTGATGCCTTCTCTCTTTAATGTCCTTGGAAGCACTTTTTATAACAGACAGCACAAAAGAAACTATGTTATGCCCTTAACTGGCACAAGTGGCAAGAGGAAGATACAGATAGCTAGACAGTATTCTGCAAATTCACCCCAGTGATATGACTTTTGTGGCAATAAGGAACGAGAAGTTAGGGCAATGTTGTTTGCAAGTTAGGATAATTCTGCTTCTTTGGTCTGGTGTTAACCAGAGCAAAAGGATCTGTGGAGCAAGAGGATCATACACTGCTGCCACTTTTAAGCAACCTTGGCAAAATACACTAATTTAACACCTCAGTTATGTGGGGGTGGTTACATGTTTTTGTTTCCATAAAACACCCTCCACTGGAATTGTAAAAATGGGTATTTTAGCTCTAAAAAAGGGTGAGGAAGTTTGGAATAAGCTTGTGTTGTCAAGACTACACCCTTTTTAATATGGTAACAACTGTTTTGCTTAAGTGCTAAGCCATTGTTTCCAAATTGCTGCCACCATCGCTCAGTTTTCTAATAATGACTTAGGAGAAAACTGAGCTGCTTTTGTAGCCAACAACAGAAGTATCCGTTTGCAAAGTGGAAATGAAAACGGACAGGTCTGATAAGGTGATATCCTAAGACCTGTCTAGAGTGCTTGCTATGTTTTGAGCGGATAAGTCTGAAGGACAGACACGGGAGGTGGACCAGGACTCCTCCTGGAATTCCTACCAGCTACAGAGGACACAGCCTAGAGCCAAGGACGCTGAATCTGCTAAGTCATAGGCTTGTCCTTTACAGAAGGTGAGAATGAGACACAATGAGTTTAGTCAAAAGAGATACAAAACATAATTCTTAAAATATTTTTTCACATAAATTCTTAAATCATTCAGTCAAATATAATTCCTAAAAACCCCCTAAGTTGGTGAGTAAGTGAAAATCTGACATTCTCTTTTCTGTCTCAATGCCTGCTGAGTTGCAGCTATTGTTTTCTGCTCTGCCTGGCACTGACGTAGCAGAAAAATGGTGAATAAATATTTGTCAATAGTCAGTTTCCTCTAAATTAGCAACTCTGTATATATTCTACACTTTTGCCTGTATCTCCAAGACCTAAAAAATAAAGAAATCTTGCAATTTCTTCTCCACTACAATGTAATGGTATTCTTTCAAATTAAACTTTTAAATACAAAACATCACAGTTTCACCTCATCTTTTATTTTAATATTTAAGCTACACTACGGATGAGTTTCACTGTGGACTTCCAAGTTATGTACCTTTAGAGGGATGATATATCAGATACCTATTTCTCTTGAAATAGTCATTTTAGTAATTAGACTAAAAAAAAAAAGAAATTAAGTTAAACTTCAGTGAGGCATGGAAGTTCAAGTGAGATAGATCTGATTTATTGACAGTTTATATGTGAAAGCTCTCCATTTGATAAAAACTTGGGGAGTCATCTGAAAATGCGTATTACTAAGATTTCCATATTCCACAAATGTTTCATGTGGAAACACACATCCTGATTCAGAAACATACAACTAATTTAAAGCTAAGACTGTAAATGACACATCCTTTAGCATAGTGAAAAGACTTAAGTTGTACTTTTAAAACCAAGAACAAATACTTGCCTTCATCCTACACCACCTTGGGCAGCAGCTGCAACAACCAGTGCTTAAAAGAAGTGTCAACTCTAAAGCACGTTACCAAAGTACAGAGTTATGTACATCCACTAGTATCAGCTAATCTGATTCAGGATTAAGCTGAGCAGTGCCACAGGTTGTGCTCTTCCCTTGAGCTCTCAAAAATTCCATATGCATACAGAATTTACAAAATACAGGCTTTAAAAATTTATCTAGGAATATTTTTCAATTCCACCCTACAAGACTGACTTATGCATAGCCTCATTTAGTATTTTTAGTAGGAACCTATCCACAGGATAAGGTGCTCTTCCAATTAGGGAAGTCAAAATTCTTCAAGGAAAAGAATCTCAGATTTTTCAGAGATACCACATTACATAATGCTCAAAATTTTTACTCAAAACGTAAGTCCAATGGAACGAAGGCATATTTTGAGAACTTGACAACTTTCTGAAACAAATGCCTCACAACTGTGATATTAACCAGTACTGCCACCGGAAAAAAAAAATTAAATCCCAGCCTCCAAGCCACTCCTCCTTTGTGCTGACACAAGATTTTCCTTTGCCCTGCTGCAAGCATACAGAAGACTAACCTTCCCTGCAGCTCCCAGAAAACACTCCAGCTGGATTTGCCCACTAATCCAATTCAGGCCAAGTGCTATTAGTTCTTTCAGCAGCAGCATAGACTCAGGCCAGGTTAAAACCTGAACTTCAGCCTAGAGGAACAGCTGCTATTGTTGGATCACAGTTTTTATAATTAAACCAGAAGGACATTTTATAAATGCCACTGAGGATATTATGATTTTTCAAGTACTTAAAAATTATGAAGAATCATTTCCATTCTCTTAGTCATGCCACTGAAACCCTCTACATCAACCAAATTTTCCCATCCAAGCATCTTTAAAGGGCTGTCCACTACATTAATAAACAGCATGAAAAGAGAATTCCAGCATCTGTAAAAAACATCAGGGACTCAGGAAAAAAAAAAGGTCTACAGAAAAACAGGCTGACAACATACGGAATGTGGTCAGCCCCCCTCACTTTGTTCTGTTTTTCGTTAAATAAGCAAACCTTTTAAGTTCTGAGGTTCTTTTTTTTTTGTGGTTTTTTGTTTGTTTTTGTGTGTGTTTGTATTTTTTTGTGTGTGTTTGGGTTTTGGGTTTTTTGGACAATGGAAAGTACTCAAGTCTCATTTTCCTAAAAGCCACCATAACCTGGTCTAGGAAAAACAACTGACAAGCGCATGATACTTAAATGAAAATATGCATTCAGGTTTGACAGTTTTTAAAGATGTGCAATTATTGAAAAGCTAGAAGAAAATGAGAAGAATACAAACCGTGAAATAAACATGTCTAATAGTGAATCCAGTGCCACAATAAGAAAGTGGTTTTGTGCACAGTGTTTTATCCATTAACATCTGTGATGCTCATCATCCTTGCCATGTTCTGATGGGAAACCTCTCAAAGGACCCAGCAGTCTTGGAGACAGCAGCTCTAGTTATTTTCCAGAGGTAACTTTATGCTGGTCATGTTACAGATCTACCAACACTGAAGTGATCGAAGGAAGACTAGAAAAAGACTATTTGTCACTGTCACATTGGTTGGTGGAAAAAACAGCCATGTCAAAGAAATCCACTGGAATTGATATGAAAAAAAAAAAGCAGCCAGATGACGTACAGAACTCCAAAGCAGAGTTGTATCTAAGGCACTGACTGACAAGGTATTTCCACCGATTCTAATACTTTTGAAAAGGAAGATGCAAGTCTGGGTTTTTCTTAGCCGTTTCCAAATGCTATGACTAGTAGTATAACAGCCTTATAAAAAGAGGGGGGAATAGGGGGACTTTTACCATTTCAGTAACATCAGCTATTGTTCAAACTTACTATGATGAAAAAAACAGGGTGATTTTTTGTACTTTAATACCTATAGTGTTATTGGGAACTCTGTTCTCAAAAGTACAGGCAAGACAACAGCCAAGTCAAGATCACAAAAATGCAGATACAACTAAGCAGCCTGAAGCATAGGGAATTAAAAGGATGGAGCCAGCAGATTCAGTCATTATGCTGCACTGCTTACAGTTATTGTGTTTCAAACATCAATAAACTCCCAAAGGTAAACCAGCATGGAGGCAAACACCAGAACCAACAGAAAACCTGGGGCTGGAATGAGGAGAGCTGTGAGAAGAGAAAGTTGGTAAGTCTTCAAAAAGTACAAGACAGTTTCAATAAAACTGAAAAATAAACTGCTAACTTTATCTGAAAACAGCAGCAACACACAGGCAGCCCAAATCTATGCTGCTTCTGAACAAGACTTCTCAACAGCGGAGCACCTCAGTCATGCACACTGGGCAGAGAAAACACAATGATAGAGTCCCAAACTGAGTATAATACTGAGAGAGCAGCACCAGTCACCCCAGCATCCAGTTACATGCTATAGAGAAACAGTTCTGCAGAAAAATCAATTGGAAAGCTGTGGAAAATGGTTTTAGGCAAGATTCAAACTTCAGCAAAAATACTTTGGGCTGAGCTGTGTCACAGTGTACATCAATAAGCCCTCTGCTCTCCCAATAGCACTCCTTCCAAAATAAACTCACCATAAACAACCACAACAAATTTCCTCTTTCTATCATGTGTTTCAGGTTAACTACTTTTTACAGTTTGATCTTAATTCTTCTATTCTGTAAAACAAAGATCAAGGTTGGCACTATCACCTCTGCAAAACATCATCTTTCCTTCCAAATTTCCATTAAGATTTATTTTTTCCTCCCCACTCATCTGTAACAATGCTTCATTTGAATTACAGGCCAAAATTGCTCCTGAGGTAATTCAGGTACTGAAATGACTACCAGAAATTATTTGTATTGGACCCAACTTGCCACTTGTACACCAAAGTTACATTTCACAAAATGTTCCACCCCCCTCCATTGGAGATGCTAGACTGTTTCTTTCTACCATAACAGTAAATTCAAAAAGAAATAAAAATTACCCTTCTCTGTTAGCTGACTGCCCAATTACTGGAAAAGGAGTATCCAGGGGGCCCCTAGTCCCCTGCAAAAAGAATATGAGATGTGTATTCCTGTCTTGTCTTAGAATCAAGGGTTTCCCCCTTCCCCATCATGACCGCAAGCTGTGCCTTTTCTGCTGCCTGAAACAATCCTGAAAGACTGGATGCAAAGTTGGCATATTTTTGGGTCAAAATTTTTCCTAAAACGTACCCAGCTCCGATTCTGAAAGGAGCCATTTAAAAGCATGAACAATGAAGATTTAACAGAAACATTTCTTGTAAAATAAAGTACTTTAACTATCACTCCTTAAGTCCTTGTACCAAGTGTACTAAAGGTGCTCCAACAAAATACATATTCTTAGCTTGGGTTTTTTGGTTTTGTTTTTTCTTGGTGGTAGGGGCCCACATTGTTTAACTTGAAAGGCTTCATTTCAATGATTAATAGAGATAATTACCATGACTGGGGAAACCACAAAGTGACCTGGATGCCATCTTGCAATCCCAAAGTATGTCTTTTTTAAACTTCTTATTTAAGTATAAATAGCCCACAAAGAGCTACATTAAGATCTCTAATGTGATAAACAACAGTGATGTCTGCAGCACAGGAAGAAACAGAAAAGCCATTTTCAGCTGCAGTGACTCTGATACAAGATACTCTTTTAGCATTAAATTTGTTATTTCAAATCAGGTCAGATCTGCTCCAAGCTACATTCATTTCACAGCACGTGTACAGTACCACAAAAAAAACTGGTCACATTTTTAATACCAACTAGATTTTGAAGAGGTTTTCACTGGCTTCTTTTTGCTGTCAGAATCAATTTACTTGTCTTAAAGATCATTATGACTGTAGGCCTTTACTTAACAAATATTTGCAAGCTCCTCAAGTCTATTACAGACACACCACACCTATGTTTCCACATCCGTCTTCATGTTTACTCGACCGTCTTGAGATGTCACAAATGGGAACAAAGTGGGGTTGGGGGAATCATGAAAATCCCACTATCCATCAGAGATGAAACAGAACCATCTGCAAATTTCCTCATTAGGTAAAGCAAATGCAGCAAACCCACAGCAAATCTTGGAAGTGTTACCTGTTTATGCTAAGCACCTTGACATTTATGGAATTAAGATGAACAAACCTGAAGCTTTTACCACTGAGAAGTCTGCAACACTTGACAAAGTAATCTGTCAATAAAATGCAGTCAGAACTGCTCTGGCTAATTCAATCTACCTTGAAATGTTTAAGTTACAGCTTACACTCTGCATGTTAAATATGTCATGTGCTTTTATGGTTTCTCAGAGTTTTTACACACAAAAATACCCCAGACTTCTAAAACTTGTACTAGACACCTTGCTTCCTTTTATTCTTTCAAAGAAATCAGGTTCACCTAACAGAAAATACGAACTACTTCCTACATACAAGAAAAGCCAAACACTGCAAAATTTGCATAAAAAGTTGTACTACAGGAATTAAGACTTTACTACTACACCTAAGGCCACACTTACACTTTCACTGGAAACAGCTATGCTCAGAAAAATTGCCCTCATTTGTAAGCAGTTATTATGGGCTTAATTGCAAGTATAGACTTATAAAAAGGTTTATAAATTCTATTATTGTACACATTGTTCCACAACTCACAAAACCAAGTTTGATTTTCTAGACACCAGTGGCCATCCCTTCCTACCAGGCAGTTAGCACAGGTTCCTCCTTCAGCCCTCTTGACTCTCTCTTCCTGGACGAAAGTCTCAAGGCAGATGGACTGAATGCTAATCAGCAAATGGACCCTATTAGCTGTAATCCTTGACAGGACCTTCTGATTTAGTATTTTTTTCTGAAAGAAATCGAGTTCACACACTGCCAGACTGCCCCATGATATGAATGAAAGCCCAGTAAATGGGAACAACGGGGAGATCTACTTCAAAAATAAATTTAAATCATAGCTAAAACTGAATTGCAGATGCAATCATCTAGTACACAAGTGAAACTTGCTAGCCAGTAACACTTGTGCTAACTAATTGTCCAACTAACACCAAATGCAGATTAGAAAAAGCTTATTTACATTCTCTCCCAGGGAGAGAAAGTCACACAATTCTACAAAAAATGTACAGTAACAGCATATATATAATCACCTGACATTTCTAGTCTTCAGCACTTTTTTAAATACTCCAAGAGTCATCAAGAGGTGGTAGAATAGAAGGGATCTGAGAACAGACAGCTCGATCACTGTGACTTCCATCCACAAGGAATAACAAGTATTCTGGTACCAGACAAAAGGTATGGCGACAAAACAGCCCCAGTACTTAACACAAACATCTATAATCCTGAGTTACACTATCAAAGCAGTAATTTTAAAACCTGAATGCAGAATACTTCCCCAGTTGCAAGGGGCTGTTTTGCATGATCACCGTTGCTGGCCTTAGTTATCTCAAAGTTTTTTCCTAGATAAATTATCTAATTATAGGGGTATAATTTCTATTCAATTCAGAAAGGAAAAAAACCTCCCTTCTCTCCTTTTCCTCAAAAGTTTAGGGTCTGTCTTCCCACATCCAGAATTAGGAGTGAGGAAGTAAGCTTTATTCAACCAAACAGGAACACACCCAAAACAGTTTTTTCCTTATATTCTATTTCATACATATCTGTATTAATGCTTTTGACTCCAGCTTCCTTACACAGAGCCTTGCTATTGCTCTGTTTACTCCTTTTCCCTTCAGGAGCAGAAGCATTGTTTCATCTGCAGAAGAACAGCACTTTCTAGTCCTCATCCCCTCAGATGGCCTAAAGCAGCCACCAGCGAGTCAAGAGACACTTCACCAACCCCACCAAAACACGTGCTGGTTTGGTGCTGGTTTGCCAACCAAGGCAGCCGCATTCACACAAAATAGCAGATGCTCCCCCTTCCAGAGCCAAAGCTGAGAACTCTAATAGCTTTGGTGCCTTGGAATATAATTACTGGGAGCAACCCCGTTGACTCTGCTATTACAGAGGGACCAGAAATTAGTTCTATTCAAGTCTATTAATGAATCCCACTCAAGAAAATAAACCTGAAAGAGTCTCCATAAAATCATGTAATTTTTGCAACCTCACCTGTACCTTCAGAGATTTCATAGCCCACTGAATACATATTATTTACAATTCTAACATTAGTCCATTGACCCAGGCAGCAATATGCTGCAGAATATGGTTAGGCTATTTTGAGTAGTATTCTGACAAATATACATGAACGTCTTAAAAGAAACTGAATTTAGTATCTCTGGATCTTAAAATTCTGAAAATGAAGGATGACACAGTACATAGCAAACAAACTCCTACATGAAATGCGTCATTATATAACAGATCTCATGGACAATGAAAAACAACATATTTGAGCACCTTTTCACATACAAGTTTTATATAAAAGTAAATATATCAGTACTACTGAAAAATCAAATAAAAAATTCCCACAACATTGCAGCTTTTAAGCCATCTTTATCTTTTTCATTTGCTTCTTTCCATAATCAGTAGTGGACCTAGAGCATAGCAGAAACACTATTTTACAACTTCAGTGTGTTTAACTGAGAAGGATCAACATTAGAAAACTACTACATTTCATATATCCTCAAACAAGAAGTGCCAAGAAAAACATGCCTGTGACAAGGCAGAAAGCTTTTTAATTCATCCTGTTCAGAGCACAATAGTGCTTAGTTTTGATTTATGGTCAATGCTGACTACTAATTAGCAGGATTAGAACTGAGATATTAAGAAGCCTGTTCTGAAAGGCAAGCTAGAGTACTTTCGACAAGCTTGAGTAGATAAATTATCAACGTAGTACAAGTCATACTCATTATGCATAAACTCAAATATGGCCAAGAGCAATAAAGACATGCTGAAAAAAAATCCTAAAAATCACCCAAAAATCTTTCAAAAACAGCATTACACAACAACTTATATAAGCAAATAAAACAGGGAATGTTTTACTGCATTTTAGCAAAACTTATACTTTATATTAAAAAGGTTACCAACAAAGTATTCAAAATTTTCTTTGCTACTTTGTAAGACTCTTAAAAAACCAGCCAAAACACAGCACCATAATTTACATATCCAGGTTTTGTTTATTAAAAAAATACAAAACCCAGATCCTATACTCAAGGTCTCTGTAAATGAGATTGGGATTACATGTCTCAAAAGAGCTGTTGAAGGCAAACAGCTTCAAAATAGCTTCTATAGATTCTTTTGCATTCTTTTCAGCCATCTGTAGTTTTAGACGGAGACTTCAGATTCAAGCACCCTTTGAAAGCAGCAAACTGAACCAACATCTCAACGAGTTAGAAGGCAAAAAGCAAGAAAATCCTTCAGAACCACAGCGGTCAAAAGATCCACAGACTGATTAGGACCGTGAGCAAATGGATCGCTACATCTGTGCAAGAACCAATTCCACACTTAACCTTTCACAGTGCCTGTCTTTGTAAGACATGAGTCAAATGAAGAGTTACCCCAAGGATTACTGCATGTATTTAGTGGTACTTGATGACAGAAAAGGCAGGTACAAAACACATTTAAGGCTTCAACAGCAAACACTCAATGAATTCGCATGTAACAAAAACAGCAAAATAAGCTTCTGATGAAAGAGGTAGAAAGAATTCATGCTTTCAAAAATTCCACATGATACAATATTCAGAGCATTTCCAAAAAGCTTAAGTGGAATTGCATTCCTTCTGAACAGTGTCTATGCACAATGTCCCAGGAGTACCTGACTCAGGACAGACAACAAGCCTCCCCTAACAAATCTGCTTTGTAACAAACTGTTGAGTGGCAACTCATTTTTCCTAATCTTTTAGGGAAACATGGAACATACCACCTCTCCTTCATGCAAGTTCGTGATTCCTAAGTGATCTCACCTCAAAGTTTGATCAAAAATGCTGTGGTATTCAGCAGACTCAAGATAAGAGAAATCCTTGTGGGGCACGGGGTACCACCTGACAACCTCTTTTGGCAGATTGCAAGAGGCTGAACAGAAATTCAACTGTTACCAGATCCAACCGAGGAAGAAGGTTCTCCATGAGCCACAGCTCTCTGCTGCTCCTGCCCACCTTATCATCAGACAGTCACACGGTCTCCAGTTCTTCAGCAGCACCCAGTGCTAAATCTGAATCGTGGAATTCAAACCAAGAGGGCAGCACACAGCAAGTGTATCTGTCCCAGTCACGTTTTTCCACCTTTTTATCCATGGAAATTCAATTACTAATTATTTTTGCAAATCAAAATTTACCTCTCAACACTAAGAACAACACAAGAAGTTTCCTTTGTCTCCTGTTTTCACCTTCCCCTTTGGTACTTTCCCACCTTCACACTCAGCATATCAAGCCCTCACTTTCTCTAAGAATAGCTCAAAGAACCACAGCTTTCGCTTGCTGCTAGAAGCAGATAACTCTGAAGCTATACATATGTTTTGACATATGCAGTCACTTTGTCAGAATATGTGGAAAGAGCTAAAAATATTTTTGAACAGTAAGTAACAAAAAGCCTTCCGGAAAGCACTCAAAGTGCATCAACAAAAAGCTGCAGCCAGAAACATCAGAAGTAAGAACCCTACAATTTACTGGACATGAAAGAATGCTTAATACACTCAACAGTACTGCTATGACACAGCAGCTTGAACTAAACAGGTAGAAAGGCATGGAAGATACAGCCCTTGATCTTCCATGCTCAGAAGAATAAACATATTCAAGATACAGTTTAACCAAGAAGTCACATGTGAACATCTACAGAAACAAAAACAGTCTTTCTAGTTATCTTTGTCTTAGCTGGAAAATAAAAATTTCTCAATTTTTTTTAGGTTTGTTTTTAATTATTTTAATGACATTTCATTTAAAAGCTTCTCACTGTATCAAGAAAACCCAGCTGAGTTTACATATTTTTGCATCTCTATGTAACAGAATCTACCATAAAACTTCATCTACAAAGAGGCATTATATAAAAACCAAAAAAGGGGGATCAGCAAATTGAGGCTGCAGCTTATTACAATTAAGAGAAACTCCACATTTATGCTTCTTCGTAATAAATAGGTAATATTAACTGAGTTGTCCATGTCACTGAGATAATACTATTAGTATATGTGACAGCAATGTCTGACATGAAAAAAACCAGGTATTTTAACAGGATAGCTACTTTATGGGGAAATATACAGCAATTACTGCCAATCTAAATAGAGTATATACACCCACCTCTCTAAAAGACACCACAATCTGCAATATTTCTGTGTCAAAGTTGATCTTTTACCTTTCTGCTGAGTTAAAAGTGCTAAGAGGCTCTTTCTTCCTACCCAAGAAGAACCAGCCTCAAGCTTCATCTGAAGTGTATGGATAGTAGGTTTGTTAGAACAGTAGGTTTGGGTTTTTTGCATGAACAAAAACAAGCAGCTTAAGATGTGACAGTTCTCTAGGATGTGACTCATACTTTACCTGCAAAGGTGCAGTTCTCAGCAGCTGGAGAATTAGGAAGCAGTTTTCTGCTCCGTATTAAAAACCTACAGATAACAACATGAAAAAACCAAAGCAAAAAAAATCCCAGCACTTTACTAATGTTTGGATACAGGCACTTTCTCAAGAAGGAGCATTCCGTAAAGCATATATATGAACAGCATATAGAAGTTATTGAAAGTCTCCCCAAAACCATCAAATGCAGCAAGAAAAAAGTCATCTTTACTGAGGCTAGAGCTCCAATCTGAGTGCTTATTTCTGCATTTGGCAAGTTGAGGATATCTTAACCTTAGTGTGATATATCTACACGAAACCACCTAGAAATACACAAACAAGTAAAACACACAATATGTTTAGTGAAGCATGGTTACTGGGCTTTTCTTTATATTATTATTATTTCATTGTAATAATTTACTTATTTAAATTTTAATCATGTTCAACACGCATTAAATTGTTCGGTTTTTTTAAGCTGACAGCAGGAGTTTTAAGGAAACTGGTAAATACACATATTGACAAACACAGCCTTATTTGAGTAAGCAGAAAAAGTTCTCTGTATCTGCCAGTAGCTCATCTTGCTAGTAACAGAGAAGCCTTTGTTTTCCTGCTTTTCAGTGACACAAAAAAAATCCAAAAAAAGATGCAATAACATGTCAGTTTTAAGATGCTAGAGAAATAAGATCATCAACAACAGGTTTACTCATTAATTGCATTATCTTTTCTGTATCAGTATATTAAAACGACAAACACCAAAAAAGGTCTTCACATTCTGCATATTCAAACTAGTGAAATTCAAATAAGAACTCTCATTTCATGCCATTTAATCAAACGCTAGTTTCTATTCATTTCTATCTATTTCGAGGCAGCTCTATTTCATCTTTGGCTTTAAAAAAAAATCTATTTTTGAGTAAAGTATTTTCACTTTCTCATTAACCAAATACTGTGAGTGGCCTAACTTCACCTGATTAGCAACTGCACAGCATGTCAGGACACAAATTTAACCACAGACAGATTGTAAGTGGTGTTAGATTCACAAAGACTTCGGAGTCCTATCAAACTATCAACATCCTCCATCTTCCTGAGCTCTACTTCTAGCTGAAACGGTATAAAAACACTTCTGCAGTTCACCTTTTTTTGAGGCAAAACAAACCACCTCAATAGTAAAATGAGAAAACTGAATGGCAAAGTTACCTTTGCAGCACCTCATTCATATGACAAATCTCTACATGAGATGCTGCAAGGGTACCTCTGAAAAGGCTTGGACAAGTGAGTCCATAAACTGATTTGACAGAAACATTTGTGAAGTAATTTTAATAATAAGACTGGAGAGCCTATGTTTCACCACAAGTTCAAGAATGCAACTGACACCAGACCACTGTCATCAAGTGTGACTCCAAAACAGGACCTTGCTTATTTTATCTAACCCAGTCTCCTCCTAAGAGAGGACAAAAGCAGATGTGCAAGAAAAAGCACATTAAAGTGCTTTGAACAGGGGCTGGACCAGATGACTTTTGAGAGATTCCATCCAAATGAACTGTAAAAAAGGCATGAAAGAAAACACTGATGTTTCCTTGAAATACCACTTACCTCCCCAAAGCTTATGGTGCTAGCTCACAGAAATCTTTTCTTTTGACCTTTTAACAACATGCATTCTTGAAAAGTTATAAACAGTAAACAAGAAACCATCAACAGCCAGGCCCACACACTATTAAAATTTATTTCCCAAAAACCAAAGGCACAGATTTCAGCGAAGCACAAACTTCAAGCAAGAAATGGCTGCTTAACATTTATTTGCAGGAGGGCTGTTCTGAACCCTTTTAAAAGAAGTCTATAGATGAAGAGTCAAGAAACTGCAGGAGGCACGTAACTGGAGACGTCTTCATCCTTCTTTACAGAGAGCTGTTTTCTCCAAATTAGTACCATGACATGATTTCAACTACTGTCATTATGATCATCCTCCCGATTTCCTACTTATCCTGCTGTCTGTATCTTCGTCTGGTCTTAGTCAGCCACTCAACACCATTTAAAAGGCACTAGAAATACAATTAGAGCATTCTACACTGTGCCCCAAGAGCAAATTACTTCTTAGAAATGAAGTTTATTTATAGAAAAAAAAAGACCAAATAGAAAACTTCAGATGAGAGCCAAAATACGCAAAAAGAATGAATATATATATACACACACACACAATGCCCACAAGTTTGTCTTTTGATTACATAGCACAGTTGCTGCCTTGAATAGTAGTCTCAACTTCTTTCTAATTAGACAGGTATATAAATATGTTATGCAATTAGTTGTAGAATAAATGCATTTACTGTTACTTAAAGCAGAAGCTGTTTTTGAGTAGAACCTCAAACAGTCCAAGTATCTGCAAAGCTCATAAAATACTTCCGCTGAGTCAGTTTTATTTTATTCAGCTGTCTGAATGCTTGCCATTTGACATAAGTCAACCAAAGCAGATAAATTCACAGTCAAATAAAAATTTGGACACTGTCCTCAGTTCAAATCACAGTCAAACAGTGTATAAAAATCACATATTTTTACTTATTGTATAGACTGAAATAGCTGTGATAATTCAAGCCAAATTGTTTCAATTTGAAGAATATTTAAAGCTAAAATCTGGCCCAATCATCCAGGTCTCAATTCATTCCTCTGCATTCAGTCACTAAAAAGTATCTGATCATAGAACGACTTCATAATTAAACAAGAGTGGCTAAAAGGATCAAATTGTAGAGAGCAATTTCAGAAACAAGTGTTTTTCTTCTTAAGAAAGAACATGGATTCAGTTTTTCAACCACTAGAGTGTGTTAGTCTATTAAGTGGATTAGTGAGTACCGTGCATTATTGGATTAAGGTGTACCTGTATTGTAGCAGAAGTGGGTACTGATCTTGCAAAATCACTGACAGAAGACATTGCCCTGCAGTGGTAATTGGTTTTTTAGTTCCAGTTACTCAGGAAGAAACAGGAGACAATATATATCCTCGAAATAATTATTCAAATAAAAATTTTACATACTGGAAGATAACAACAGAATAAAAATTGAAACAGAATAAAAATTGAAAAATTCCAGCACAACTTCACAGAATAAGTGAATGTAAAATGCTATTTTTATTGATACAGCAGTCTACATATAGGAGGAGTTTTGACAGAGCAACCAAGATCATGCTCTTCAATGTTTGACTTCGCTGGAGTTTCACTCAAGTTAATTAACAAGCCACAAATGGTGCTGCCATTGAACATAGGTGGGGTGTGAGACAAGTGGCTTCTCTTGTCCTGGTCAAACCAACCTCTGCACCAGTTCCCCCACACAGGCTTCAGAGTACATGGAAACAAGGTGGCTGTGATTTTGTTTAAAGCTACTTCTTTCTGCATCAGAAGATTCATATCAACAAAATTACCTCTGGCTTCTTCAGAGCTGGGAATGTCATACATTGGACCTATATAAAGAGATTATATGATTTCTTTATGTAACTACCATTGCTGAGAGCACATAAGAATGATCAGCCACAAACCTGTGCAAACATCTCAAAAGGTTTCTACATTCTCCAAGTCTTTGGCCAGAAGTCTGGAGATACAAGGTTAGAATCTGGTGACCAAAATGTTCAGAAGGGACATCCCCTTAAAAAGAATTACAATTAAATTTGAATATTACTTTATGTTGCTAACCTGTCAAGTAAAGCACCATCACACTTCTTCTAAGACCCAAGAAAACTTGTCTTCAGGTCCTTTAAAAAGCCCCTTCTCTTATTTTTTTTTGTGTAGTCCTATGTGAAGAGAGGATATTTTTACTGCAAGGTATTACATGAATTGCTCAAAGGCCTCTTTGATAGACTGTGCCAATGTCATGTAAAGCCTTTTCTGGGATGACAAAAAGAAAACAAACCAAATCATGTTCATCAGTGGCAGATGAGAACAGCTAACAAGGAAAACAGCGGAGCAAAAAATAACCGGAAACTGACAATAAACTGTCTCATACATCAAACCAAGGAAGAACAGATGGTAAAAGAGAATTGCTGACTTTCAAGACAAAGAAGTTTACTCTCAGAAAACCTACAGCTCCCTTTAAGCGCTCTAACATGGGACAGAAACTTTAACAATATCCTGCCATCAGAAAAATCATGTAGATGTGAAGGCAAATTAATGGATCACAGTTTAAAACAGAGAGAAAGTAAATGTTTTACAGATTTACCTCATAGAGTTTAAGGAGACATTTACAGATGAAATATCAACTAGCTCTTGACCAGATTATTATATCACAGGTGAACCACTCATACCTTTCACAAGATAAACTCAGAATATTCCTGAGATTCCTCCCTACCATGCTTTTGAATACAACACATAGTTGAAAGATAGAAGACATAGGAAATGTGCACGAAGGCAAGAACAATCAATGGATGTATGCAGTGAATGCCCTTTGTTACTCCATGCCATTCGATCTTATCAAGCATCAACAGCTGCTTATCTGATAAATATATACTTCAGCAATGGTTTGTTTCACAAAGTCGTTCAGTTTAACAAAATGCTCATGATCCTGTACTGAAAAATGTTCCACAGCCATCCAACAACTTCTTTCCACTTCAGACCACTGAATTACTATTTTTTCACTATCTTGGTGATAGAAAATGGGCCCACGATTCTGGATTAGCCCATAAATTCAAAATTCAACATATAACGACCTCAGACTGCAAAACTGCTATTTTAAAAAGCACTGCTGGTTTGCAGTTTAAGATGTCACCAGGGAATACTTCAGATTCTTTTCAAAAAAGCAAGCTGTCACCTTACACAGAAAGCAACACCACTTCACATATCCCAGGCACTAAAACAGCATAGCCAGACGCTGTTAGAACTGACGCTTGATGTTTTTATCCAGCCAACATTTATCCACGTCCTTCCATTGCATTGCGTCTCACTCTGCAGAAGGCTGAGTTTAATTCCCTCGAATCACAGACCATTTTTGCCCTTTTGAGGAAGCCTCTGCCCCATTAAACATATTTGTTTAGCCTTTGCAGGAGAAGTTTCATGACCAGAAGGACCAGAATGATGCACTTTGCATTAACTGACAGTCAGGTGGTTCCAGTTACAAAGTATCAGCATAATTCTGGCTTAAGGTTCCATCTATGACAAAAATCAAAGCTTCACTGATATAAAGGTAGATGTGATCGTGAAATTAGGAAACCAGGACCCTCCAAAAAAACCTTTCACTTCAAGTTTAACAGAGGGAAGGAACTACACAATGGCATCATTACAAACTTAACACAGCTTAAATCAACACTGACAGAAACTTAGCACCATTCCAAGATAAGAGTCTAAGAGTTCTCAAATTTGTGCTCTTGGTAAACTTCCTACACTGAAAAATCAGGATGAAAGTAAAGGATGATAAGAACCTGAACATAAAAAAATAATCTGATTAAAAAGTCAGCTTCAGCAGCCTTTCTCCCCTCCAACCACTGATAAATCTAAACAGTCTGCCTTAAGTACTGTATTATGGTAAATGACTGGAAAATACCATGAGATACACCATAAGAAGTGAGAAAAAACATTATTAGAAGATGTTCTGTCTCTTTAATAAGAGAAATTCAAGACAAGAGTATGGCATGAACTCCAATTTATTGGTAAATGTGCTCAGAACCTCAACAGAAAAATATCCAAAACCCAAAATGAAACAGTTGCACATGACAGCCATGCTACATGAAGAAAAATAACGGAAAAGGAAGAAAAACTATGTGTTTCAAATGGACTGACAAGGAAGACCTGAACTGACTGTTGCAGTACCAGCCAGAGGGAAAACAATCATATTGAATCACATTTAATGGGTCACATGGGCTTTACTACAACTGGATATTTAGACCACAAACACTCCATCCAAGAATATCACTTTGGTTACTATATGAACCTATTCCTTAATAAAATTGTCAGCATTTCTTGATACAGCAGGCAAGACTAACATTTTCAGCCAACAAGAAAAGAGAAGCAGTTTTAAACTCATATAGTATATTTATCTATACAAAAAACTGACTCCTACTTTGACTCTTGCCCTAGGCTTGTAGCAATGATGGCTTCAAAAACCAGTGCTGCAGCATTGGGGCACCTGATTATCCAGGGCTAAGGAACTGGAAACAGTATTAATGGGACTTCTAACAGGTCACTGCTTACCAGACATGCAACGTTTAGTTCACACCCTACCCATGCACATGACAGCTCAGGACTATCTGTTGAGTAGCACCAATCAAGTGCCAGCCACCTGATAACCAATTTAAGAAATAAAACCTATCCATTATTTTGGTACCTTCTCTAAGATGAGTTCAAGTTCACACATCACTTATTATCCTTATTCTAATATCAAAATGCCAGACCCATCCATTTTGACTAAATTGTGACCTATGAACCTGTCATCAACAGGAGCAAGGACCGGGTTCAAATTCCGATCTTACCATAATGAACAAGCTTACTGCAAAAAATTAAATATCAGCACAGTAACTGTGTGTTTGTGTGCATGTGCAGACGTATTTGGACGTGTAAAATCAGCAAGTATGTTTTTATATAGAAATAAACCAGAAAACTGGTAAGGTAGGAGAAGAAAAAAACACCTGGAACAAAAATATTTATGTAGTTAGGAACAGAGCAAAAATGGCCTGAAGACAGCTAATACTGTGACAGGACTGATTATGTGGAGAACCACCAAAAAAATCCACAAAGCTTCAAAAGTGAAGATGACACCTACACAATGCAGAGCAAGTCTCTCATTAGATGGTTTTTACAAAATTTCCTGAATTCATCTATTAGAGACCCAGCAAAATAATTCATAGCAATTGTTATGAGACTGACAAGAAAACTATATATGGAATAGAAAAAAGAAAATGTTTGCAACAGAATAATCACTTTTTTAAAAAAAGAAAAGCCATTTAGATTACAGGCAGATTTTTGCCAAATTATGAATTGACATCCACACACTTGGAAGTAGAAGTCTCTTCCCACAAGAGCCTTTGCCAGTAAACAAAGAATATTAATAGGAAAATTAGGATCTGATCAAAATGCTGCCACACAAGAAACAGACCAGTTACGTTTACAGACAATCAATATACTAACACTTGGTACTTAAGGTTAGTTGTCAGAACTTGAGTCATGTAACAGCAAGTATCCAATAAGAAGTACCTTACCGTAGTTGGCTTTCACATAATCTACTCAAAAAGCTTTGCATCCAAACACTTAATAAGAAAATAAAAATCCAAAGGCTCTTTAGAAGTTATCCAGTAAGCACTACAGTTCAAATAATGTTGTAATTGCAAACAATTAAAAATTGAGAATTGAAGATCAATCCTATTAAATGCCACCTTTAGTTCTGTTCATTAGAACCTTTAAGCTACTGCAGAGAGGAATATGTTTAAAATGAGCTTAACAAAAATTAAGATTTTTTTTTTTCCTACTGAGTGATTAAAAACCACTATGTATGTAACTTGTGAAAGTATTTGAAAAGCTATGCTTTCTAGATAAGCTCAAATAGGCAGATTAAATGAATTTCCCTGACAATAAGTTTCAACAATAACACACTGTAAAAAGTTTCTCTTCTCCATCAGGTTTTAGACTTGTGCAGGTTTCTTTCCCCAGCATTAGAAAAAAGGAACAGGAAAACACCACAAAAGAGGCAAGAGCAGCGAGTTTGTTGCCAACTGTAGGTTCACTGCCTTACAAAAGAAAGAGGAGGGGAAAAAAATAAGAAAAAATCCATCCATACACCAACAAAAAAGTATGAGAGAAGATTTTCTAACTGAAGCCAAGTACTCACATGATTACATACTTCAAACTCCCATCTGAAAGTGGAAAACCATGCAGGCCAGTAAACGCACTGTTAGGTTACTGATCTTTCACGTCTTGAAGAGACACTCATTTCTTCATGAAAGATTTTCAGAGTTCATCTATTCTGCCCTCTCAAAATTTTTATATCAACCTCCTTCCACAAAAAAGGAGTGACAGGCTATTGATGAGGCATTACTCCAAAACAGAGATTGCTCCAGAGGAGAACGTCATCTCTAGGCATACACTGGCTCCATTCTGAGTTCCACCAGTTTTCAATTTCCTTGTGTTTTACCTCTGCCAATTCTCCTACATTTATAACCTATTTTGCTTTGGCATCCCCATCAGGTACATGTTAAAGTATTCAGCCATCAGTTTTTATACTTTATACTAAGCATCATCAATGGGATACAATAAATTACTTCTTTAAAGAATTCTGTAACGTCAAAAACACTTTTCTGTATCTATACTTCATGGAAACCTCATAATCCTGTCAACAGAATCCCTGCAACTTAATTTTACTTTTTATCTAGTTTTCTAAAGGAGCTATATCTGCTATACCACGACAGTTGAACCCAGACTTCAACATTTCTTTATAGAAAAAGTGTACCCTGAGAACTGGAAGAGTGCTGTCTAACCCAGCCCCAGCCCACTGGCACAGCAGTACCAGACAGGCAGTTGCCATGCAAGTAGCCCAGAACAGGCTGCAGCCAAAGACATACAATGGCACACAGGACAGTTTTCAGGGAATGAGAAAACTAGAGGAATTTAGGTATTCTGAAGAAGTGAACTTACAGGGGAAACACAGGCAGGACACATGCAAGAAATCTTGCTAGTTCTTTTCCATCACATGCTTTTTCTTTGTAAAAACAAGAGGACTCTACTCCAGTCCCGTTATCCTCTAGGACTGTAATCCCCAGACCATATGCACAAGGCACTGCACACTCAGAAACGGCAGTTCATGGATCCTAAGCTGCCAGGTAATGAAGGTCACACCAAAGGCCAAACACCTACTCAGATACTGTGGTAGCAGAGACACGACTGAAATCTTAACTAGGAGCATTTCAAATCACAGCAGATCAACAAGAACTGGCAACATCCTAAAACTGTTCCTACTCCGTTGTACTGCCCACCCACAGGTTACTTTTCATTTAATTACTCTTCCTATCCTGCAATTTATGATTTTGTTCCTGGCAGTAAAATTGAGGGAGAGTGAAGAATAGGTATCTGTGAGTAGCCGAGTCTCTTGGTACCACTGGGTGGCTTGATAAATAAATTGCTCCAGAAAGGGAATAAGTGAAGGGGGTAATTCTAATCAGAATATGACCCATCACCAGAAGACACCAGTATTAAATCAGTCCAAGCCTTCTTCAGTGAACAATGCAAGCATTAAACAATAAAAACAGTGAACAGTAAAATCAGGGTGTGCTGCTTCTTTAACTTCAAGTCTTGCAAAATACAGTCCTTCTCTTTACATCCTTGCCAAAAAACCATGTTTAAACCAAAACACTTGAGTGTGCATATAATTACAAATGAAGCACTCCAACAATACTGCATGGCAGTGGCGTTTTCCTTTAAGTTGTCATCTACAGGTGATCTACAAGGCTAAAGTGACAATTTGAAAACAAAACAGACAATTTACTATAGCAGAGGTTTCAAAACAGCTTTCCAAGTCAAAGCTACCAAACAGTTGCTCAAGAACTAGGAACAGTGTAGAAAGGTCCTCTGGAAAGCCACTCAACTGGTAAGCGTTCCGTACTTTGGAAAGCAGACGACTTAAAAAAAAAAAACAAAAACCAAAACACAAAATTGAAAGGCCAACTTCTAATGTGACTCATGAAGCCTGAACATTTTGAAATATATAGCTCTAGGAAAAGTCTCCACAGATATATATTCATAAGTACATAAAATCTACAGGAGAAAAGAATTTTTAAAAATTATGACTTTGCATCTACCTGGGTGTTGGTTCAAGTCACGTTGCCAGCGTCACTTCAATACAAGAACAAAAGAGGGATTTCCTGACTCAGTGCTTAGAAGGAAGACACACTGAAAAATAACTATTTGTTCCACACCTCATATACAGTAAAACAAAAACACACACCCACTACTTAAGCAAGTGTAATTATACTAATAAACAGACAGAACTACAACTCCACAATTAAGACTTTCTTTAATTGTGAGTTACTAACCACAGTATTACTTCTGGAAGTTTTCTTTTCTAAAGCATATGACTTAAACATGTACTTTTCTTCAAAAAAACTCGTACAGCAGAGAAATACAAAGAATACTCTTCCGATTTCAGACAGACTAAATATTTATGTCGGGTTCTCAAGTGTTTCAAGAACTATCTTATACTTGAAGAGATTACACAAGATTATGAAGGAAGCAGGCTACCAAGGCAAACTTGACATTTTTTCCACTGCTGAGCTTTAATGCTTCAGATGCAGAATTAGCTGCTTTAAACCACTACTTAAATGTCTTACTTTGAAAGCATCAAGAATGGAGCTCAGTTAAATGCATGTTTCTGCCCACTTTGTTATATCCTCAGAGGAGGTGCTTGTGAGTTTTTATTCTTCAAAACCAACCTGTTGCAAAAGAAGCATGATTAAAACTACTGCTTAGCCTTTGAGAGTAACTAACATGAAACTCTCATGAAGATTAAAGACAAATCGATGAAAACTGATTAATAAGGAAAACAAAGGGCTATCACAGTCTTCAGTTTCTCAAGAAAAGTTTATGAACACTTACAAAAGAACCAATAAAACTTAGAGAAAACAAAGACAGTTTGAGATAGAAATGTTGAAGTGTTTCTTACGGCTAAATATTATAGAGTAACACCAGTTTCTATTAAGGTTTACATTTCAATGATTCTTAAAACATTTAATATTAAAAAGGTATTTTGACATCCACTTTTTATACTTGTATGTGTGCAGTTCATAATCACTCCACCCCTTAGTTATATTCAGTGTAAACACTGTAACACTTGGAAATCAGAAACTATACTTAGAGAAAAGAGCTCACTAACATTAGTAGCCTCAAATACATTAATCCTACCAAGTCTTGACTCAAAAGAGCAAGTTACAGGACAGAACACTGTCCACATCAGTCCAAAGCAATGCCACCAACCAACTTAGCTCAGATAAGGAGGAGAAAACCTGTTCCAGAAACCATTCTCTAGGCTATTCAACAACTACTCGGCCTGATGCATGCTCACATTTAAAAGTCCACTCTCCAACTTCACTGGCACAAAGAAAAGCAGGAATCCACCACAGACTGCTATGGGCAGCTCCATCAACTCTAGGGCAATGACAGTCATTGAGGAAACACGCATTTTATGGAGTACATTCACACTTTAGGCATAGGAAATGTTCTGCAAAACTGATCTACTTCCCTGCAAAAATTCTTACTGGAAACATCAGATCTGTTTGATGCTGTACTTAATACTTGCTCAGTCACAAAAATCTTACGCTGTTAAACTGAAAACAGAATTTTTTCTACAGAGTAGAAACACACACGATATAGTACAACCATACTGGCAAATGCCCCCCAAACACTGCTCTGGTGAATTTTCATACTACAGATTCCAAAGACAAAAAAGCCAGATATAACACTATGCATATCTATTAAGTTTAACTGAAAATTCCAGACTAAATGTACAACAAGAAAACAGTTTCTATACAGATGCATTAGCTGCAATATCAAGCCTCATGGACACCTGAAAATAGCTGGACACAGACCTCAGATCCCAAACATGATTTGTTTTCTTCGTTGTACCTGTTTAGCAACCACAAGCATTGTTTTTCTCTTTTTTTCCTTTCAGAACAAATGGGTAACACATTGACACCGAGTACCTCCAAATAAAGCATAGCCAGCAAATCAGTAGTTATGCAATCTGCCAGTACAAGGCAGCCATGCACACGTAACTCTTAGTAGTAGAGAGAGCAAGAGAATATTTTTGATAATCTCCAAGAGATAATACATCCAGTATTCTTATTTTTCCAGCAGTGACCATATACAGATAAGCACTACATTCTAACTTTTAAACTTCACCAAGTAGACAATAGATAATTCCATTTACTATTAGCTGACATAATGATAATAATCTGTAAAGACCTCACACCAAGTCACACTACACTACCTCACAGGATAATTACAGCAGTAAATAATTACAATCCCAACAATCCACTTGCAGATTACATTACAGTGTTTACCAACACAAGTGATCAGTAATGCACAAACTATTTCATCTCCATATTTAAAAACAAACACATTTTTTCAGGGCATACTATTACCAGGCACTTAACTTTGAAACAAAGTAATTTCTCTACCCCACCCCTCCCCAAATGTCCCCAGAGTACCAAAAGATCAGCCATCATTTTCTTTTAACGCTCACTTTCAACTATCTGATTTCTATACTTGGGGGTCAAAAGAAGGGAATTAGTGGCATTTTTAATTTAGGAAAATACTGCCACTTCGCCTAGTAAGCTTCCAGACAATGGCACAAATTTCCATGTAACCAAATGAAGTCTCAGTAATAAGCACAAAAATAGTAAAACTAGTCAAGATCTCATTTTCAATCTAATTTTGGACCAATTTTTCTTCTTGAGGGCCACAATCTTCTACAGCTTTCCTAAATGTAATTGCTTTAAACTATACTACAGGGAAACAAGAGGTAATTTTACAGACTTTCTCCAGTTCTAACACATCCCTACATCTACCACTTACGAAGACAGTTTCATCCTTCCCTATTTCCTGTAGGTAGCAGAAAACCAAATTTTATTCTAGACTTAACAGTTCTGTACTAAATAAGGAATTATGTACTTGGATGCTAGACTATAAAGGAACTTGTCATCAAGTTCTAAAATAAAAAAGCAACCCTCAAATTTTAAAATTCTAACTCACTTTCGTAATAAGAATAATAATATAAATTATCTACAATGAGTTTTCACCAATTTGCCCTTGATTTCTAATTCTCTCAATAGTACTATTATGTTACATGCTACACGTACATAAAGTCTGCACAATATATCCATTGTGTTGATGACAAAACAAAGCACTACCGAGCTAGCCAAATTACAAAAGATAAAGCTAGATAACAAAGTGACAGATGGCTATTATAAAAAACTTTTTAAAATATTATTTTTATTTTGCTCATTAGCATATCAAAACAGGGCCACATATCCAGTAGCATCAGCTACACACAAATGTACCCAACTTTACTAACAGTCTATTACCATAAAAATACTCAAAAGAGCAAGAAAAAGGAAAGAAATAAGATGTCATAGCAGGAAAGATGACAAATTTGGGTCATCACTGAAGCCTAAATGAACTGTTCTGAATAGTATTATTCATTCATACTAACGATAATTTCCTATTTTCTGTAGTCCATAGGGAACAAGCTGTTTACATTTGGTTTTCTTTGCAACCATACTAACTAGAAAGGTTTGTTTAAATTAAAGCTTTGATTTTGTAGCATAGTTTTGTGGCCACAGAAATGCAGGATATACAGGATCCTACTGCCTGGTTATGTACAAGGTTTGCTGCCTTGCACTCAACCACAAAAACTTCTTTTTTTTTGTTCAAATGAAAATCAAGTTCAAATTACTTCTGTCATACTTGCAAGTAGCATTTTAGACCAGATCCACACCAAACCGTTTTCTTAAGACTGTATGAACTATATAGTTCTCATAATTTACTCGCCTCCTCATCAACTTGCAGACCAGACATGTTTTTTTTAACCAACCTAGATTTATCAGTCTAGCAGGGGAAGATCCATGTTTTCTCATGAGATCATGCAAAACATATTTACATCATCATCACAGATTTTAAGAACTAAGCCAAAAAACTTCTAATGATCAACACTCAAAACAAACAAAGAAACTTACCTACTACCATGAGAGTGAATTCAAATCCTCTCTTCACAGACTTTCGGTAAACTTGATTTGGAAGATTTGCAAACCCCACATATCCTTCAAGGTTCTTCTGTTGCTAAAGCAAGAGATATTTAGGAAAGGAAAAGTTAAAAGGAAAGCATGTAATTTCTTAGTTGGCTTGTATTCTTAGTTATTGAAATGTTCACTTAATTTTCACATTTGTAGAAAAGTGCTATCTACTCAACCTCTGAACAACCCAAGCTGTCTACATTCAAGGCAGTGCAATGAACTGCAACAAAAAAAAAAAGAAAAAACATTTTTTTGACTGGATAGCCAAAAAACTGGCACAGAAAGTCAGCTATACTGAGTATTTTGAGCAAATACAATTGCCAAAATATGATTGTTTGTACAAGCACAAAAGTGTGCATGTGCAAACAAATTAAAACATAATCAACTTGGTACCAATGCCCATTTGAAACACAGGCCAGCAGTATGAATGCACCTTTGCTGTACTTTCAAGTCATGGTGGTACTGCCTCAGCATGATGGGAACCAGCCTGACACCTCTGCTTCTAAGTCACATCTGGAGGCCTTCATGTTAAACCTAGACCTATGCTAATGCAGCATGCCTTGCAACAAACTCTCCATAAAGGCAAAACTTCACTTGCCTTGTACTCTGAAAAACTTACCCAAAATAGTGCCTACTGGGAAACAAGAGAAGAATTTTGGATGTTAGCCATTACTTCTCACCACATTAATGAAAATGCTGCAGGTGCTTAAAATGCCTCCTCCTCACTCTACTAGACCCAGCAATCTTTCAAAGAACAACTCTGCTACCTTTACACTACTCTTCCAGCACAATCCTACAACTGTTTGCTCACTAACGCAGCAGGTCTAAGGATTGTCTTATGAGACTGGACAGTAATGAATGGACTCTCTAAGTCACACAACTGATTTCTACATCTGGCAAGTAAACTATTAATCTCAAGCAAAGCTACACCATGGCAAAGATTAAGTTAGAGGTTCAAGTTTAAATACACACAATACAACAAATGTTATTACTTCTCTAAATGTAGGAATCTTTGCGTCGTGTCATCAAAGAACTTTTTTAATGAAGCTTTTTGTTTCAATATAGCCTTTGGTGCAGCTATAATCTCATCTGAAAGGTTTTAAAATATTTTAAAAATCAGCCAGGAATTTAAAATCCAAGTATTTGTTTTAATCTTCCAATCTATTACTACGTGTAAGGAATGGAATGTATCACAATATAAAACCCTAAGCAGAAGCCAATGCTTCAGAGATATTACACAACATGCAGGTCAGTGCTTTTTAAGATACTGAAGAGCTCCTTAACAGTGCAGGTCCTTAAAAACCATTAAGGATATGGAACTGCTATTCATCCTACCAGATATGAAATATCTAATCAGAGTCAGACACTCCTAATAGTTCTACTTGTCTACCACCTGCATTTTTCAGTATCTACATACCTTTTAATGTGTGTCATGTTTACCAGAAACAGCTCATCCCCTCATTAGCTAATCCTTTTTTTGTTTAAAAGAATGGGTTTCCATATAATTCTTGTTTTGAACTAAAGTTATTCCTCTTCCCTTCCTCCTTATATAGAGCTCCACATTTGGGATAGTTCTACTCCTAAGAACTTTTAGATCACCGAGTATGAAACGCTAAAAAAGAACAGATGACAATTTTTGAGTTGTTTGCTCTATTAAGTGGGTCTACAGTAATTACAGCCACAATTTTAGATAATGAAATATAAATGATGCTAACCAGAAAGATGAAGATGTATGAAATGTTACACTGGGCATTAATGCCGTGTTTAACGTGAGCATTTGTCGTCGGTAGGAAAGAGCCTTTTAAAAAACTGCAGCTGGATGCCAGATTTGGATTTCTGGTATACCAATTAAAACTAAAGATTTCAACATACTGGTTTTTAAATGGTTGTATTTGTTCATAACTTGCTACTTCTAAAGAGACCAAAACAAATTAGGAATTGAGTTTCTTTAACTCCTGCAACAGCTTTTAAAATAACTTAGTACTTTTTTTGTAAAAGAATTGACTTCCACTGTCTTGAACAGAGGGCCAAATCAAATCTCATGTTTCTAATACTTATACCTTCCCCTTAACTTTTATCTCCTCCTGATTTTCAACCAGCTGCTACCTAAGCTCAATTTTAGCTCATCCACTAAAAACCTAATGCTGCTTCTATTTCCACATTATCTGTAAAACATCTGCATCAAAGTAATACTTACAGCTACTTTGTAAACAACACATTTCCATCATTTTCAGGATTGAAGATATCAATAGAATACATCCAGAAGTAGTCCAGGAAAACGATGAATTTGAACCATTGCAGCAACAAGTCCATACAGGTGCAGCCGCAATCCAGAGAAAGAAACAGGGGCAGTGTGAGAAAGAAAAGAAAAGAAAAAGTTACTTACATTTGATCAAAGTAACCCACAATACTTTCCATCTAGTATGCTCAGTACACAGCATTTTAAGCAGAATTAATGAATGGTTTGGAAAGGATCTTGAGAAACATCTGCTTCTAAACCTCCTGCCGTGGGCATGGACACCTTCCACCAGACCAGTTTGCTCTAAGCACCATCCAACCTGACCTTGAACACTCCCAGGGATGGGGCATCCACAATTTCTCTGGACAACCAGTTCCAGTGCCTCGCCATCCTCACAATAAAGAATGTCCTTCTAATAGCTAATCTGAACCTATCCCCTGTCAGTTTAAGGCCGTTCCCCCTTGTCCTCTCGCTTTACGCCTTTGTTAAAATTCCCTCTTCAGCTTTCTTGTAGGCCTCCTCAATTTACTTGGTTAGTAGCCTTAATTTAGTTTGGATTATACATAAAACAACCTAATTTCATGGTAATACACTACATGAACTCCAGCCATTTAATGACCAATACAGGCAGTTACACAACAGCTCTTTTTACTTCAGTTATTCAACATGGTTTTTGTTTGCCATATGCTACCTGAACCTGTAATGGGTTCGAGGGTGTTTCTTCTTCTGAAGTGTTCACTAGAATATGTAATCTCATTTCACCACACTACTGCATAGTATTTTTATTTTAGTGTGGAAAAAGTACAAAGATCAAAGCCATCATCACAGCAAATGTCTCCCCAGATTCTGTATTTCTAAGTCACTTCATACATTCAGTGAACAGTGTTGATTCACTTCATCTGCACACTAAGCATTAGAGCACTGCTGCAACCTTGGGCACAAATGTCATGATTCAACAGCCAGAAAATAAAGAACAAAGTAGGGAGCACAAGTTAAGTGTCTGTTCAACAACACCTACCTCTGCGCATGACAAGACGTCTACAGCAGTTCTCCAATGCGCCACTTACAATACCTCAACTACAAAGCTGTATCACAAATATCATTTAAGTTTCTGTTTGTCACTAAACATCTTCCCATGCTTGAGTATTTCAAGACATTGATACAAAAAAAATAAGTAAAAAAAAAAATCTTAATAGCAAATTCTAGGCCAGCAGTTAAGATGCTTCTGCACCTTAACATCTAATTTTTTAATCAATCCCATAGTCCCAGAGTCTGAATCCATTTTTAGAAAATCTACACTGTGATGAAGACTGCAGTTCAAAGTGGCACTGAAGTCCCTTTCTGCTTTTCTACCTAATGCAATATACGCCTTCTGTTTTTACAGCCCCCTTCATGTTCTATCAGCATCCAGAGCCATAACAGCTCAGCACATCGGGTACACTGCTGCTGTCATCTTCTGAGAGGACAAATAAAGCAAAGCACTGCTGATCAATGCCAGTCCTTCTCTGTGCCCTGCAGAAAGCAGCACAAGACGCTCTGGGAGGAAGCTCCCTTTGCTTTGGGAGGAAGACAGATGCACATGCAGCAGAACTGCAGCAAGCTGTACAGGTGGGAACAGAACTAATACTGGAAATCCCACAGCAGTCCTAGTACTCAAAGGTTTTAATATCAACCACCTTAAGTACTATATTACTGTCAGGTATCATGTTGCACATCAGTACTTGCATCTGTGAAACAAGGTAACATTATCAAGCACTAGTTCACTAAGTACACAGAAGGGCCTCCTTCCCTGGACAAAAGCAGTACTGTTTCAAAACCTATCATCCAGCAAGAACAGCCACATGGGTCACACCAAAGTTCCTGCCTTCGACAGCAGCCAGAAACACACATCTAAGGTAGCACATACAGCAGAATAAACAGAGCAATGTTTCTCTAAACACCTCCACAGTCACCAAAGACCTATCTCACAAGCATTTAAAATGGGATTATTTCTTCACTTAAATACCATTTGACCAATTTCTCTTCCACTCACATTCTTCTTACCATCACAAAAACAGCATCCACAAAAGTCCCTGTAGCAAGGACTCCCTCTGCACGTTGTTAAAACAAGGACTTTATCACTTCAAAATTACCTCCTGTTAGCTTAACTGCTGCAAAATAGTATCTTCATTGGAAAACAGTCCCAGTCATCTATCATACTGCATGTAAAAGAAGCCATTTCATGTCTCTTGCTGCTCTTATGTAACTCTAGCTCTGTACTCTTCTGGAGAGGCCAGGGCAAGAGCTGCACACACAGTATCCAAGAGGCAAAACACTCAGAGATCCAATGTCTAATCATGTGCTCTTTCTTACTCTCTGATCCTTTCTTACCAATTCCAACACGTAAATTACTTGACTCCTTCCAAGTACTGAGCTGATGACACTGAACTGTACACAAGACCTCACTCCTGAGCTTTAAAAAATGTTCACAGCTTATCACTGACCGTGCAGCACAGCAGTCCATATGTATCACTTTACATTCACCCATGCTGCATTCCAGCTATCATTTTATATCAAGTCTTCTAATATTTGTATGTTCTGGTAGTTGTCAGCCATCTCAGATCTAACCTAGCACAAATGAAGGCAAAACATACAATTAGGAATTTGGCCTTAGCTGACCTCCAATGCATCCACTCTCTGTGTACTCAATGTTGCTTTAATGTATGTTTCCCTCAAGCAAAATGTCACTGCCCGCATAAACCAGCTGCAGAGCTGGTGTTTTTGGATCCATCATCTGAATCAATGAATTAATAGCCAGCAGCAAACTGCTCTAAATATGTAAATGAGTGAAAAGAGAAACAAGGCATCAGTGGCTTCCCAAGCAGTTCTAAGGGAAAACACTGATTTAAAAAAAACCTCTTTTTTTTTTTTAAATATGTCTATCAGCTTTGTTATTGCCCAGATAGTGTAATTATATTTCTCCTTTATTCTGGGATGGCTGTGTCCAGGAATGATAAATTTAAAGTCATTCTTCACGTATTACCATCTGGGCCAAAAGATGACAGTCTCTGGCCTAAGGTCCAGTGCCTGACAAAAGAGCATACCTTATCCCTCTGATCAAGAGGAGATGGAAGTCCAAGGTGAGCTAAAGCCATTTTTTACCTCTATGATGTGCAACCTGAGAGTTCAGCTTACACTCAACACGGATAAGTGCAGCTGCTGTGCACTGGTAGCAACCAGCAGCCTGTAATAAGACGTTATGAAAACTCTTCGAGGATCTACGACACAGCCAAACTAGCACCAAATATTAATGAAGACAGCTGGAGAGAAAATAGAAGACCATACAGAAAAGCAGTGTGACATCAGGGAGCCACAGTCCTTTCCAACCAAAGTTGGCTTTAGCACTTCTTAGTCAAACTTATTCTAAGAGAAAGAAATACTTTTTTTTTCCTCTAGCAACCTCCTACAGAATACTGTTTTTAAAAGTACCCAGGAGTATCACAGAAAACCCAAAAAATGTTGAAATCTGACCACAATATAAAGTGATATGAGAAAGGGCAGATATCCTCTGCATTTGGCATATGATAGCAATGTTTGTTGTCATCAACAATGAAAAGAAAAGCTGATCATTTTTCACTCATTTCACACAGCTGGAACCAGGAGCACCTCCTGAACACAGTATTTTTTCTACAATTTACATCTGCTATGGTGTCAATTTATCTTGGTAAGGTAACTAGATGTAGGGCAAGTTTTCTTTATACACAATTTTCTTTGAAAATACGTCAGTGTTGCTAAAACACAAGAATTTGAACCTGCTCTAACAATGATTTCAATTATTAAAATAAACTTTTTAGAACTTTTAGCTAAATTTCTGCAAACTCTTTAGTCACAGTACTTCTATGCAATGTCCTACCACCATGCTGTGAGTATGACCAGTTTGATAGTTTCCAGTGCTATGCAGAAAGACTGGTCTATAAACACTGTTTACTTCTATTTCCTCCACTATCCCTGACATGGTAACCTTTTATTGTCTTCTAACATTGCTAGTTGTTTGAAGTCTCCACATCAATACAGAGAAGCCTCCAAAACTTGCAAGAAGGCCTTACCAACATCTTCGAAACCCCTTTAAATTTTCTACAGTTTTCAAACTTTTCATTTTTTTTACTTGTCATATATGGAGGCAATACATAAAGAAAACAAGTGAGACATCTCCCCATCTTATCCTCCCACATCCCAGAGACAGACAGCAACTGCACATCTTGCAACTTAAGATTTTGTTACTGCATTCTTAAAATAGAGGCTTCAGGTAACAGTATTTAGTGTAATGATGCTTCTACAATCCAAGTACCTGTTAAGATAATATGTAGTACCCCCAGCTTTGACTTTTTTCTCTGCAAAAATCCCTAAGATAAACATAATCTATATTAAAAAAAATAACCAACAGAAAAAAAACCCAAACAACAAAATAAAAAAGTATGGAAATAACAATATAAAAGGGAAACTCATCAGATCTATTTGCAAAGTTAAACTTAAGCTGAACATCTATGAACATGTTTGTCCTTTCACTATTCAGAGTAAAGTAAAAATATTTGCTGGGTCAGTAACATCTGCTGTAATCTGCATGATAGAAGTCTAGCACTGATGGAAAGGAAATGAGCACTTCTATTCTCTCAAACAGACATCAGCTGCAGCCTTCCTTTGCAAGACAACAACTTGATCTCCAAGCGTGAACTGAGGGTATGGCCTACATTAGAAAAAAATTAAAAATATTTTCATAAAAGATTGAAAGAAAAGAAAATCCTTTCAATGCATAACCACAACTAAGAAATGAGGATCTCTTTCAGTCTCTAGCAGCAAGCTGAATAAGTCAAATAATTAATAATTTCAAGCACTGATTCACTGAATGCACTAATTCAACTGTTCCTCAAAACGTCACTAGGCATAGTGAGTATAGGTGAAGAATGAGCTTCAGGATTCTCTCTTTTTTTCCCCATACTAGACACTATCATCTGGTTTATTAAAAATAGTGCTGAAACACATGTGATGTCTAAGAGCGAAAGGATTCTGCAAGAAGGATTCTGTACTGTAAAGACCAGAAAGAGTAGACAGCATAATCTGTCTGTTAAGCTACGGGCAGCATATCCACGAGGAAAGCAGAAAACTCCAAAGAAAAATGAACAGGATGTAGCAGGCACACTACTAAACCTTAAGTTGTCTACTAAAAAGAAATCTGAGAGACTTCAGAGCCAGCGTACAATAAACGCGCACAGCAACTATAGCCAACACAGCCAGTGCTGCACTTCTCTGAGCAGCCAAAGTGCAAGAAAGCAGACAACTACAGGAAAATGAAGACAGTTAAGTATTCAGAAAAACAAATTGCCATATTATGATTACATAATACAGATAATTACAGATAAATGGGGGGAGTGAAGGGACAGAGAGGGAGGAAGGTCGTCAAACTATAAAAGCAGGCCTGTATAACTAAAACACACAATATTAAAAGTTCTACCCATGATGACTCTACAAACTCTTCAGGCCAGCCACACATGTTGACAATTTTTTTTGTAATAGTTCAACCTCCACAAGAATTAGCTATACAATTAATTCCTTGAAAATAAAGTAAACCCTTCTTGCATTCTAAATGAAATTTTAAAGTACAAGAACACAATTTGAAAGCTTCTTGAGTTTTTGTGCATTTTCCTCTTTATTCTGGCTTTAAAAACCCCCTCAAGTCTGCCTGCAGAGAGCAGCATGCAAACCACCATCACACAGCAACTTGCATCCAACTGAAATGACCAACTCGAAATCACATTTGACAGTGAAGTGACCAATTATCTTCCACTCTATAAAGTAGGGGTCGAAACGAAATGGCAGCTGGGGACCTGGTGTCAAGAACAGCATCAGATCATGCATCAATCACACATCACTTGGTGCATCGATCACCACTGCTAACCTCCCCATCTCCTCCTCCTCAGTTTTGCTATCCTTGAATGTTTACTCCAATACACACACTGAGCCAAGGGTTGAAGATGAAAGCTACAAAGGAAAAAAAAAAAAACCCACAAACAAAAAAAACCAAAAAAAAAAAAAAACACCACCAAAATAAAACTACTATGGAAGATCCCCAGATACAAAGCTCCCAAAGCAAAAAAGCCCACTAAACACAAACAAACAACTCCAACAAGAATGAAAACAAACTATTTGTTATTACACTTCATATTTAACATGTCTCTCGTCTATTTAGCTTGCGGATATTTCCCAAAAGACATGTAAATAAAAGATTTTAAAATAATTAAAAAAACCAAACCAAAACCAAACCAAAAAAACCCCCCACCAACCAATACCAAAACGGTGGCATCTTCAGACAGTTTTATCTCACAGTATTTTCATCTCCTATGACATCAACTAAACGATAGGTTTGAAAAGAGCCATTTTTAAGGAAATGGAAATTCTCCCCCAAGTAGATTAGTGACTCTACATGGAGACCATTTCAGGAGTCTCACTTAGCAATGGAAACACAGTAGGAAAAAGGCAACAAAGCACAATAAGTATTAAGAAACACACTAACATGTCATGCTGCAATGTGCCATTTAGTTTCTTTGCCATACCCTTTTCACCCAAGTCACTGTCGAGCATTTTTCAGTTCCTTCAGGTTCACCTTAACACTGCATTTTCCTTCAAAATTTGCATACAAATTTATCAGTTAGCTCAAAGATTCAGCAGGTGGGGATTAAAAAACCAAAATAGAAAAAAAAAACCAAACCAAGCCTCAAGAACAAACTCAAACCAACTGATTCCCACACCAAATCTCTGGGTGAAGCAGCAGCAACAGCACAGGCATCTCATTCGTGCCCAAGCACAGAAGTGAATTTCTCAGGAAGAGCAGATTGCTGCAATCCAGCTGGCAGTATTTCAACCAAGGCACTGTGAAAAAGGCATTTGCAGGTGTGCACTTTGCATTTCCTTCTGTTCAATGCCTTGAATCCCCACAGAAATGAACACCCCAGCAGCACATCCCATTCTCTCTCCTCATCAAGCAGCTGTAAGGACGGCAGGACAAGAAATTGCATTATTACAGTTCTAGCCCAAAGGGCTACTATTAGATCTAGTAAAATTTCTTGAACATGTAGGTGCAGAAATGCTAATGAGAGATGAATCATTCATGCAAAAATACTCCAAGTACATTCAACATAGTCTAAATGAAGTGTGTTCCCCTTAAAGAGAAAAATTACAGTATTTCATCCTGATTCTTCTGTTAACATGGACAATTCTCATTTGGGAAGTAACTACGGTGAAGGGCTTTCACAAAACATTTCTATATGGTGGATGCAACTCATTTCAGCATGGAAGTCATCTGGTTTCCTGTATATTCATACTTTCCTATATTAGTATCTATGCTGAACTCCTTACCCTCTGCCATAGAGAAGCTTTCAATAGTCCCGCAGGTTTCACCAAGACATACATTTCGAGCTGAAATTTTAAGGCACATGTCCCTATCCCTCGCCTCATCTTTTAAAGTTTACTGCACTTTTGTGCAGTACCAAACTAGCACCACAGAACAGTGAAACACAAGTGCTTCTGAAAACACCAATTCTTCCATCTCAAACAATTTCTTTGGACAAAATTAAAACATATCTTGAGACTATCCCAATTAGCAAGGTGTCACTAATGAATCATTTAAAAATGCCTTTCTTTTATGAAAAGAAGCATAGTGGTAGTCTAAAGTTAAGTTACAGTATTTATAATCACTTGAAGCAGGGTAGGTATTTCTCTACAGCACACATTTTCCCCCCATGAGAACTTATTTTAATGATACCAAAATATAGAATTTAGGCTTTTTAATTATAAATTGAATTTTCATGATATGCTGAAATCATGCTAGTTTTTGTGTTTCAATACTTCTGCTACAAGGTTCATCAAACCTTGAGAGCAGTCTTTAGGGGTATTATTACATCACTAATACTTAGAGAATTTTACCTTTTAACTATTTCCACACTGAGTTCCCTATTTAGAACATTAAAAATTCTAATGAGACCAAGATGATTAAAAAAAGACACAGGTGTTATTTCAAAGAATTATGCCAAGTCAAGTACTAAAAACCTCTCCATGTGTTAAATTTAGATGTTATGAAACACAGCTGGCTGGCTGCATTGTTTTTAATTATCTTTATTTTTAAGCTAGAGAGATACCATAGAAAGATAGCTCCCATTATAATTATTGTGTAAGGAAGATAGTAAGTAAAAGTTAAGATTGTTTCCCTGTGGGTTGCAATGGCTACTGATACAAAGAATGGTCCATAACTACAGTAAAATTTATCATCCGGGTTTAGTATTAAGACTATTACAATATAGAACTGGTATAACTACCATTCATCTGTAGAATAGTTTGGCATTTAGAAACTCTAAAGTTTTATTTCATTTATTCTATGTCAAAGATTTAATTTTTAACTTGGTGTTTACTGCACGTGCTTTTCAAAGAGGAAAGCAACACATCTGAGAGCAACCAAATCACCAGCAGCCAAACTGCTTTGGATGACAAAACTGAAGACTGTAAGGAGTGAAGCCACAGCTGGATTGCGAACCATCCCAGTGATTAACAGCACCAAAGCTGTTGGTTTCTCAACTTCCCGAGCCCTTTTGTTTTCAGCTTTAGTGAGGAAGCTGGCTGTGAAGAGCATGCATTACATGGTCCAACACGTACACCAGCCAAGCAGCTATCCTGCATGATTAGCCCTTCCAAATTTTCGAGTGGGAGTTAAATCCTCTCCACACCTTGCTGCCACACCAGAGTACTCAATGGCCAAGATTCATAACCAGAAACACAATTCAAAGCAACAGGAAACCCAGGATCATTGTTGATGCCCACAGCAACAAAGAACTGAACATCCCAAATAAGAGTCACGTTTACCTAGGGGGGCACTGGATGCCTTGCAGACAGATCACAAGGTGAGAAGCCAGAGACACAAAGCCGGGGGCAAGTGAAAATCATTCAGCAACCAGGTTAGAGGCCATCTACTGAACACTTCTTTACAGAAGCTGTGTCTTAATCACTTTCCAAGTCTTCTCCAAATCAACTCTTGCATGTGTTTGGACAAACAAGATGTCAGTGACCCTTCATTACTAACATACTGACATTCAAATAACTTAGTCTGCATAAAATACTGAGTATTAATATAATTTTGAACTCACCAGCTGAAAATTTCAACTGTTCAAGAATTCTGAATGCAACAAACCTTAAAAGACCTTCTACAGAGTCTCTGTTATTAAACACACAAAAAGGAACACCACCAACCAGCTCAAAAATCAACTTGCTAAATTTGAAACTGCCGGTAAGGAAAAACTCCCTGCTGAAATTCCCAGCTTTCCTTGCCAAATTTTATGGGATGGGGGCTCATTACCCCTACCTTCTGCTCCTTTCAAGCATCTAGTCTTCAGCATTGTTTTGAACTTGTAACATTTAGACATTTTTTCTTTAACTGACTGAAAAGGAGATTCCTTTTACTCACAATCCTCAACTGTACAACAACCAACCACATACTATGGTTTTTGCCCCAGTCTCCTGAGGGTCTTGTTCCTCACTGCTTCAGTCTCTTACATAGAAACTGCAGGTTCTTTCCACTGCTCTGAGAACTCACTGGTTTGCAGATGCCCACAGAATTGCAAATAAGAGCACTGAAGGTCAATATTTGGCACAGCTAAACAGCAGGAGGTGACTGCGAACTTCAGCACCATACTGCAGCAGTTTGCAGCCTGTTCTCCGCTAAGTTCTCCCTCAACTAAGTGCTACAAAAATAAAGAACACAGAAGGCAACAGGATGGCTTCCCTTTACCCATCATCAAGGGGTTATTCAGACCTTGATTTCACACCATCTGGCAAAGCCTCCCAAGAAGAAACTAAGATAATCTTAAATCTCTTGGTTTGTTAGTACATCTTTACTTTAGGACGCATTTGTGTCCAGAAGCAAGGGATGGGGGAGGATGGATTTCTTGGCATCAGTCTGCTTTGGAAATTTTCACCGTCCCAAACGTGAAAGCATTACACTACCTTTGAGCCAGCATCTGAAATTTTACTACAGTGCATATTGGTAAGATCACACATTTAGAAAAGCCTCTGCTGTCAGAAAGCTTCCAGAGAATTACATTTCTCCAGCAATAGCTTTTAATGCCTCACAACTGCCTTTTTTTTTTCTTTTAAAACAGGAAGTCAGCTAAAATATCTCAACTTAAGATACTATCACAGTCAGGATCTGGTCAGGACTACAAGACCCTCTGCACTGAGAGATTTCTGCAGCCATCACTAACGAGGGCCCTAGTTTTGCAAATCACTCTAGAAAAGTCCTAATGCTAATATACTATTACCATAAACACCATAGGCAATGATTCAACAGCCGGTAACAAAAAGCCAGGCACCTCACCCATTCAGTGATCAAGGAGTAAGCGACAGGAGCGGAAACAAAAGCCATTAAACTTTGCCCACTTCTGTTTATCCTCAGATAAGTCATCAGCTCTCACCAAGGGGAGAGTACTACAGTCTCAACCACTAATTCCTCCAATAGGATACAGTCTTCCTCCTTCCCTATCTCAACCACTGGTAGAGTGGAAATAAACAAGTTGTACAACTAGATCAACTCCCACGTATCTCTGTGCCTTGGGCACACTAACACAGCAACTGCCAGCCTATGCTAAGATTCAGTGTTTGGGTGGGAACAGAAAATCAAGCTCTCTTCTCTTTGCAGCAGTGCCATGTTACACCAGTCTAAAGCACACACTGAACCAAGGACATATCTCACTAAACCAAGAACGTATCTCTCTACTGCCCAAATGGTCAGCTGAAGTTCCATCTCTCGCCTTGAGCCGACTTGCATTTCTTTTTCCATGCCAACGCTTTCGTGATCATGCGGTACAAAAGGTTCAGGGAACTCAACTAATAGAAATAAAAATCATCTTGAGGAAGAAAAAGCAGGCAGACCCTGTGAGCTGAGCTCCATGAACTGACTCGCTATTGGGTTGAAGAGGCACGAGGGTGGGCAGAGCAGCAGAATTGCCTCCTTCCACGCAGCTGGCCAACAGACTCACCCAGAAACTGCACCACTGGGGGAGAGCTCAGGCTGCCCTCCTATCAGTTCTGATAACTGCACAACATCGAACAAGTGAGATTAGCTCACACACCCAGCTGAAAACTACTCTACTGTAAGGTTAACTTTCCATTACATCAGCAAGGTCATCTAATCACACTACTATATGAACACTGGAAATTTTTCTACACTGTGTATAGAAAAAACATACAATCAAGACAGGAATTTTCAACTGCAGTCCAGTTACGCATCAGTGTAAGCTATAAAATCACATGGTAAGGTTCTTACAAGAGAACAAATAGGAAAGCAGAGGATACTGCTGGGCACACTAGAATTTCCTGCACACAGTGACAGAATTACACATAAATGAAATAAAAACATTGCAACTGGCCAACACTGGAAAATGTTTGATTTAAGCTTTACGTTATGTTAACTTAAGCATTCTTGGCAATTTTGACCACCTCACTAGGTCCAGTTTCACTTTATTTAGAGTTCAATATGAATCATTACATGAAGTGTGTTTTAAATGTACAAGATATAAAAATAGGCAATATTTAATGCATTATTCTTCTAAGAATCTACCTGCCCATAATTCAGTGACAACCACTGGCAGCAGTACCAACCTTCATGCCACCTTACATTTTTAGCAGCATCAACTCCAATGACCTACAATGCTTTCTCAGACAAATGTCACTCCAGAATTTCTGCCATCAACGACTTCAGCTGCCTTTCTGAAAGGTTTCTTTGGAATAACACCACTGTATGACTGATTTCTGCATATATTAAGACTGTCTTGATTGGAATTTGATAAACTACTACTCCATAGCTCAACACTTGCCAACAATGTTAAAGAGCACACTCACATACCTAGTTTGTATTCTCTTTTTCTGGTCATTCTCCTGTTATGCTTTACCGCACAGCACTGGGAAAAAAGTCTCATATGGGCTGTTCCCTGCTTTAAGAGCACACTTCTAAAGACCACTGTCATCCTTTGTTCTTTTTTGTGGTCAAACAAAAGAGCAGTCTAAAGTAATTTTTCTTTTCTTCAGGTTTCATGTTTTCTGTATGATGCAATTTTTCCATTTAAAAAGCTCTATTTTACAAGTGTCAGACCAAAACTATGTGCTGTATCTTAATATTGATCCCCCTACAGCTACAATGGGTCATGGGAGGAAGAAATCTACCTAATGTTTTAATCAATCCTTCCCCTGGTTCTAAGTCAACACCTTAAGTATTCAGATTAAAAAATAAAAAAGAAGCACACAACTATTAATAGTTGTAAGTAATAAGAATAATAGTAATAAGCAAAAAAAAAAAAAAAAGGGCAATTAAGAAAAGCTGTATCTGGAGGTGTTATTTTCAATGTTGACCTTAAAAACTTCTAAATCTTCTGTGCCACTAATAAATAATTCAGTTCTATTTCAGATTCTTAAGTGCTTCTGAATGAAACACCCAGAGTGATATTGTTCAGCAATACTGCTTCCAAAATTATTTTCAAATGTGTGCTGAGCTATCACTGTGTTAAATGACAGAAATGTGGCGTGAAAATAACCACACAAAGAGCCATTTGAAAATAAGATACAGAACTATTCTGTTCCCCATGCGTGGCTTTCAGAAGGGCTGCCGGGCAATGACTCTGAGCAGCAGCCTTGACAGGCTGTGCAACCAGGAGGTTCCTGTAAGGCACATTTGAAGCGTGGAATAGCACCGATGCACAAAAAGCAGAAGATTAAGTGGCTTTTGGGGAAAGGAAGTTCAGGATGTACATCAGAACAAGGTTTAGTCAGGCTTGTGTTTTACATTGCTCTAACTCAAACTCAGGCAAAAGGAAAGGGGATACATACTGGCCTCGGAAGTGCTTATGAACCTACTGGCTACATTTTGATTTTTAATGTAAAGTAAGGATGTCATGGCTTACAGGAGTTTCACAGCCAGGTCCACGCAATGAAGCCAATACCTGGTTTTACAGGGCTGCTGCATTAGGCTGAAGTTATGTAAGTAACTACTCACTTGGTTCTTTCCTATTAAAAAAACCCACAGAATAGAAAAGAGCTACCCGATGACATTACAGAACTATCAGTATGCAACCATTAAACTAGGGCTGGAAAAAAATTTGACTCATCCCTGACATACATGAAACGCACTCCGGCAAGGTGAACAGGAAGTCACTGGTTTCTGTGAACGCAGTTCCTGGCCCTTGCAGTTGAGAAATGCCTTTACCTCACTTATGCCACCATCCCCACCTCTGCAAGACATCTATTCCACAAACATCAGCTCAAGACATTCAAAAGCTCCTAGGGAATAGTTTGTGACCGCCTACAGTTTAACACTACCCCAAATTCGAATTACTAATTTAAATGAGGCTTAACTAAACTACTTAAATGGTGACTAAATGCCATTCTAATTACAGAGCACACATTGGCAATTAACTAGCTCATTTCAGGAGCTGGAGCACCAACTTACAGAAAACAGAACGTCGCTCATACATACACATCTCTGGTCTAGACAGGTTAAGTGAATAGTCTGGCAATAAAGTGAAGCTAAAAATGTGTGTCATACTACAGTCCTACATACTACAGTTCTCTCTCCTACACCTCCTCTGAGGCAAATTTTCCTTCACTGACTTTGTGTTTAAAACAAGGTTTTGAACCTGCAGCCATTGTATTTTGTAACTATTTGTTGTCTTAATGGGTATTTTAAGGTAGTAATGAAAACACCGCCGCAGCAGCACTGAACTACGAGAACAGAAGAAAATAAAGCACACGAAGTATGAGCCTGCCCCATGGAAGTACCACTAGACAGCCAGTAAAAGAAAAAAAACTATTCTGCTGTGCACATTTAGACATTTCTATGCAAGAAAAAATGCAAAATCGACTGTATTTTAGCTTATAAAGCAGACGAATCTGATCCTTTACTTCTGCACGAGATAAACAATCAAGTTTTTATCCATACACACAGAAACACACGTGCACTGAGTATCTATCTGAAGCACTGTTTTAACTGAGACCAGTTACTTGTCTGTATGGGTAAAAAGAAGGAAATGCTGTGAATTTTTATCAGTGCATGGATGATATGCACAGCTCTTGTTACATCTGCTTCAATTTCAAAATTACTTAAGTAACAACCCTCTCTTCCATAGTAGCAAACACAGAACAGGTGACGCTCTTGGATTCCAACTCAGGTTTCGACACAGACAAGGTAGTAATTGACCTTTAAAGCAATGGCTTCTTGAAACTCACTCTCCTAAGGTAAAAAATTTCTATTTACTGGTTTTTGTTATTCGCGAGTCAGCTTAAAAAAAAAAAATGCAGTCATCCAAAGTCAGATTGAATTACTGCTCGTATGTTCACAAATCAACGGCCAAAGATGCTAGTAATCCCACGAACTAAGCAGGTACCAAGTGAAAGATGCTCAACACGACACAGAAATACATCTTCCCTTATTTCCTAACATTTCAGCAGGCAAAAACTTTAAAATATATGTAGAATTATAAAGAAGAAATAGTATTAGTTTGATATCTCAGTGAACGTTCTAGTCATAAATTATCATTTAGCACTGGAAAGATATTACCACAAAAAGTCTCACTTCCATAAGAAGGTATGGTCTGCCTTTTAAGCCGAGATATATAGCCGTGGCCCATCTAACTTTCACAGGACCTAAACCTGAACATTTTACATAACCTAATTTTTTTGGTCATGATATTAATACAGACCATAGGTATTTTTGCATATGGAAGCATTTCTTTCAGTGAACATAACCTGAAGCCACTGTCAATCAGAGGGAGATTACAATGGCCACGAAAAACATTCAGTGAATGGGTAGTTCTGACAGTCTTCTGTTCATATTTCATCTGCAGGAGGCAGCACACAAACTGCACGCAGAAGATTCCTGAACACTGTCTTTTCTCGGAATTACATTTGCACATAATTGGTTCAGCGTGAAGCCAACAACTTCACGCTAAAATAAGTTTAGCTGCTTTTCCTTAAGTCGCCTATAAAAAAAATCTTCGTGCATAATCGCCCCTTCTCCCAGTCACCCTCCTGAAACACTTAGCACCCCTCCAATTTATTCTGCAAGACTGGTTCGCTAAGCGAGCGGATCAAACAGAAACTGCTCAAAAAGGCGTTTCATACAGACTCCCGGGGCAGTTGTTCGTAAATTGTAATTTCTACTCTCTCTTTTTTAGAAACGACCGGCCGAGGCCTCGCCGGGCTGCAGGGGCAGGGCCGGCGGGGCAGCGCGGGCGGGCGCCCGTGCAGCGGCCAATAAAAGCCAGACCCAAGCAACACATAGCCCTCCAAAAACGCCCTAGAGAGGAAGAAAATG